>MU768205.1:69719-97836 GCA_026770625.1 Nicotiana glauca
TTTCTTTATGGAATTGATTGTTGTTTCTGTTACTATTACTTACTTGTTTATGGCTTGAGTTTACTTGGCGCAAGGTTTGTTATACATACCAGTACAATCCAAGTGTACTGACGCCCCTTTTTCCGGGGGCGCTACATTCGTGTTATGATTGTAGGTGGATCTGCAGCAGGTATTCCAGCCCACCGATCATAGCTCCCTCTTCGCCTTCCATCAATTTTTGGTGATCCCCATTCCTCTCGGGGCCCTGCGTGGCTCAGGCCGCTTGTTTCTGTAGTTTTGTTTTGTTGTTGTGTAAGGTATAGTCGGAGCCTTGTTACCGGCAAGTACTGTATTATCCTGTTGTATCTTTAGAGGCTTCGTAGATAGTGGATGTGGGTTAGAAGCTATGTATAATCATGTTTCTTTTGTGGGACAACGAATTGGTAATTTCACTAATTATTATGCATGTATGTTTTGAAAAAGGGTGATCTAAAATTTATTTATGTGGCTAGTTTTTGGAACACCGAATAAGGAAAACAAGAGGTGGCTCATGGGTTAGGAAAGGCACCCAAGTCCGCTTGACTGGGGATACCCGATTGAGCGCCGGTCGTGTCCTTCGAGTTTAGGGCGTGACACTCACCTCGCTCCAAAGTGCACTCCCAAAGTCCAAGAATGAGCCCAAGTCCTTAATTCAAAGTCGAACAATCCCAAACTAATCAAACAAAGTAAGAACTAGTAAATAAAGGCTTACAAGATCGAATTCTAGTCATTTAAGTAATTTTCTAACCATTGACACAAGTTTCCTAAATTCCGACCCCGGGCCCACACTCCTGGATTCCGAGATTTTTTGAAGGAATTTGTTCTCTATCACCTAAGGATCACAAATATATGATCTCTAGTTCATTACATGGAAAATTATGTGATAAAACCTTAGTTTTCATTAAACCCTAGGTCTAGCTCAAATCCATTGATTTTACCAAATTTTTAGAGTTAAATCTACCTAATGTTTATTCATTTGAACTAAACGTGAGTGGGGATTACTTACCTTGCAATGTTATGTTGAAACCTCCTCTTTGGAATCACCAAAATCGCCTAAATGTTGAGAGAAATGCGAAAGAAATGAGCTTGAGCTCGTATTAAATGAACCCTTCTGTCCCCGCTATTTTCGCCTCAACGGAAGTATTTCCGCTTCTGAGAATCTGCTTCTGCATAAATTGGCCGCTTCTGCGGCTTTTGGGATTTGGGGCTGTCACACCTCCTTTTTCACTACACCCGCGAGGGCGTAAAGGAGTTTTTCTACTTAAAGGACAATCGGAACGGGATTTATTATTAGGAATTTAGAGTCGCCACTTGAGAGATTAATGGTGTCCCAAGTCACCAGTCAAATCCCGAACCAAGGAAAATATGACTCTGTTAACAGTCCGCGAACCAGAAATCCGAGAAAGGAATTCTATTAACCCGGGAGAAGGTGTTAGGAATTCCCGTGTTTTGTGGTTCTAGCACGGTTGCTCAACTGTTATATTTGGCTTATTCACATGATTTTAGTACATCTTTTGAACTATGTGTTTTTAACTTTGAACCGCTTTTATTATTATTATTTTTAACAGAATTGCAACGTCATAAAAACATGTCTCGAACCGCGTCATATAATGCACCCGCGATTTTTGACACATTTCGACTTCGTTGAGATTTGGATTTGGGTCATATAAATGTGCACCCGTATTTAAGAAGGTAAAATTATCAAAAGCGCGCCCAAAATGGCTAGCATGTTATTATCTTTAGGGAAGGCCGTAAAATTTGCTAAACGGCCCGTCCCGAAGTCTAGGTATTTTAACACGAACATTTAAAGAGGGCCCCGCAAGTTATGCATTTCATTAGGCGAGGCTCGTCTCATTTTATTTAAAAGTCAATCCTAAAGCAATTTATAATTTTCTATGTAATTCGTCTCTAATAACAAAGCCCTACTTAACTAACGTGTCAACGTATCAATGCTAGGATATTCAAACAAGTTTTGAATTTAAATTAAAAGAACTCCTCTCAATGCTTTGGGCCTTAAAATTAGCCCCGAGCGATTTCAATTGATGTCCAGGCGAAAAAGTGCAACCCCAAACGTGGGCCTGAAACAGACAGCAAATGGCCCAAACGGTTGTACCCATTCCCAACAAATATTGACCATTCTAATTCCAAATTTTAGATTTCAATTGTATTTAAACAAGAAACCTTTTCAAACAGAACATCACTCTATAATTTTAAAGCTCATAATGAGTTTGAACCTCTAGTTTATTTCTCACGGTGACAGGGATCACTCATTTGATGTTAATGCAGGCATGCAATTGTAAACTCTATTCCTAACTAACCATTAGTTTATTTCAAAACTTCAAAATAGAAAAATGAACTTGATTCAAATTATGATTATGCAATAGTCCTTACAATCTAAGTTGGACAAAATATCAAACAATTGGACATTGTGGCTAAAACTATTAAGATAGTGCAACATAATACTTTGATTCCCTAATTTTGAGCTAACATTTGATAATCATGAGTTTCAGACTCAAGTTAACGCCAGAAATCTTACAACAATCACACACGCAATCCTAATAGCTCAAATGTACAAGCACAAACGCCTAGTAGTTCATCAGTCCAATTACTACAACAAAACTGTAATGAAAGCAGTAGATGAATGGAGATTTAAAAAAGAAAAATAGGCTTCAGCTTCATTCATTTTCAGTTGGAAATCTATATGTGTCAAGTTTCTGGATATGCACCTGGATTTGAAATAGCACAGGAAGAATGAGAGTCAGCAGCAGAGGTTTTAACAGGGATCTCAATCAGCAAAAATCTGGGATGATTTTGAAACAAATTCACTTCACAAAGAGCCCAGAAACACAACACAGAAACACATCAATGCAGCACCCAGCAAATGACCCAAAAACGACTTGTTTGAATTCAAAACCCAATCGAAATCAATCAGGAGTAATTCTGAACTTTAGCTACCAGAATTTTAGCTAAGAAACGCAAATCAATCTCTAAACTTGAAATTAACTTCAGAAATTGAATAACACAGTACTTTTTTTTGAGTTTTCTGTTGTTTTTAGATTTTTAGATATAGGAGAGATTTTGAAATTCAAATTTTAGCTAAACAAACTGGTGGGAAGTATGGGGGAATTTTCAAAGGTTCCAAACTTGTGACTTAAGGCACTAAAGGCTGCCTTATATAAGCAAGAATGGGGCAGAAAGTTCTGGAACTCATTCCCCATCCCCCCCCCCCCTTTTATTTCATAAATTGGTTATTAATCCCTTACTTCCTGACTTGCTACCCAAGTAACACCCCTAAGTAGTAAAAATTCTGATTTGAGACACATCTAGAATGTTCTAAAGCTTCCAATTCAGTTATTTGAAAGATTCCATGCCCTTTAATTACCCCAATTACCCCTAGCTTATTCTAAAATTTGTTAGTCTAAAAAATTAACCCATTTTAAATGCCCAAAATACCCTTGAATATCCCTGAAACTACTAGTTAAGTACAGCTATATCCAAACAATTATTTAACTAGGGTTAACTAAGCCTAAGGATTATTTGAAACTAAACATCAAACTATGGGATTATTAAAGACAATTATCAATTAAACTGGCTTAACATTAGCTAGCAACAATCATAAGGGATTGACATTCAAACAGGCTTCAAACTAGATCGATTACAGATTCGACACAAAATGAAACTAAAATCAGAAATACTAACGCAAGATTACACAGAATTAAACTACAGAACCACTATTGGGACATATAAGGAAACCCCAAAAATCAATACAGAAATAAACGAAACAAAACTTACTGACTTAATATCTATATTAAATGCATTCAGTCAATCATTAAACTAATTAACAACAATCACTAAAACAAGAACAAATCACAGGAAGCAAATAAGGAGAATAGAGAAAGAAGGAAACAGAGCAAACGAAGAATAGGGGAAACTCACTACTAGATTTAAACGGGCAAGTGACACGCCCAGGATGCTTGTGCGGATCAATGTGGCCATGGCTTAGAAAACTCGGATCCTAGATGTGAATTTGACGGACTTCAATTGGGGTTTGTGCATTAAACAGGAGAATAGGGATTAGAGTAGCCTGGGGTTGTGGAGTATAAGTTTGGTATAGCGTAGGTGGCGGCGCCGCCATGGATGGTGGTGGCGCCTAGGGTTTGGGAGATTTGGGGCGTTTGGTTGGGATTTGGAGGAAAATAATGCCAGATATGGGACGTAGAGATGGAGGAAATGAAATAGTATGAATTTGGGCAAGTTTGGTTGTTCTCCCCCGCCGTGGGCGATTTCCGGCGACGGAACTAGGGCGGAGCCGGCGGAAGAAAGGGGGTACGAGGAAGAGAAACCTTGTCTCTAGGGTTTCTAATATTTTGAGACAATTTTATTTGAATCTAATCTCAATCAAGGGCCGTCGGATGAGAACAAATGAATGGCCAAGATCAATTCGTCACTTATTAGACTCAAAACGATGTAGTAATCTCCCCATACTACATCGTTTCATGAGTTTAAGAGAGGTGGGGTTTGGACCGGGTAATTGGGCTAGTTTGGCCGGGTTTTGGGAATTTGGGGTGGATTTGGGTCTGGGCTGGAGTGATTTTTGGCCCAATTCGTGGGTTTCTATTAAAGCAGCCCCTTTTTTTATTTGTTTTTCTTTATTTCCTCTTTTATTGTAATTTCCTCTTCTCTTTTTTTTTATTTTTTATTTCATCTTGTATTTTATATTTTCTAATTTATTAAGATAAAAATAAAGACCTAATATATTTCTAAAATTAAGCCAATTAATTCCTAAAAATTAATTAAGTCCTATTTAAAAGTAAACTCATGACAAATTCACCAATTAACAATTAAAAAAATGCAAAAATAGACTATTTTTGTTATTTTCTTTATACTTTGTTTTAAACGCAATTTAACTTCTAATTAATCCTAAAATATAAAATTAAACCCTAAATGCACATGCCAAATGTATTTTTTATATTTTTCATACGAATTAAAATGCACAAATAAATGCAAACAATTAACAGAAAATAACACAAAATTGCAAAATAATGAAAGAAATCATTTTGTTTGAATTTTTGGGAGTAGTTCACTTAGGGAAAATTCACTTGCTCACAGCTGCCCCTCTTTTCTCGGGAACACGCAGAGGTCTCGAGCAAAGATAAGTGAGCGGATACGAGCAATTTTGCCCGTCCGTGTACTCTGTGTGAAGCAATTTTGAAAAGTTTGACCGCACCCTGCTTCAAAGGTTGCCTACATATCCTTGGTTAAAAAGGAATCAGGTCAGCGTAGTTCGGGAAGGTTTGGTTGCTCGGACTACCAGGAGCTGTGATTTCATCGTTGTTGCTGCTGCTACTGCTCGCTGACCTCCTTATTACACCATGTCAAAATAAAAAGAAGCTAGCCTAAGCATGATCTATGAATTACAAAAGGGTCCTATATGTGTCTTCAAACTTGCTATTGTGTTGCCTTGAACTTGTATTCTTCCGATGGAATTCTTGCGTTGTTGCCTTGCATTGTGATCGGAGATGTTTTGCCATTCCTCCGAGTGATGCTTGACTGCTGAGATTTGAAACATATGCCTCTATTCTCCAGGCGGGCTCCTGATTGCTGAACTTGAAAGGTATTCCCTTGTTCTCCATGTGGGCTCCTGATTGCTGAACTTGAAAAGTATTCCCTTGTTCTCCGGGTAGGCGCCTGATTTCAACAAAATAGACCAACAACGAAAATTTTCTGCCCCAGTTTGGTGGCTGGGCACATCATGTTATCAAATATCAAAAACTTGAAAGCTAAAATTTGAATTGTACTTTCCTTGTTTTCTAGGTGGGCGCCTGATTGCTGAAGCTTGAAATGTATTCCCTTGTTCTCCAGGTGGGTGCCTAATTGCTGAACTTGAAAGGTACTCCCTTATTCTCCAGGTGGGTTCCTGATTGCTGAACTTGAAATGTATTCCCTTGTTCTCCAGGTGGGCGCCTGACTTCAACAAAATAGACAAACAAAGAAGATTTTCTGCCCAGTTTGATGACTGGGCCCGTTATGTTACCAAATATTAAAACTTGGAAGATAACATTTGCATTGCACTTCCCTTGTTCTCCAGGTGGGTGCCTGATTGCTAAAACTTGAAATGTATTCCCTTATTCTTTAGGTGGGCTCCTGACTGCTGAGCTTGAAATGTATTCCCTTATTCTCCAGGTGGGCGCCTGACTACTGAGCTTGAAATGTATTCCCTTATTCTCCAGGTGGGCGCCTGCTTGCAACAAAATAGATAAAACAAAGAAAAATTTCTGCCCTAGTTTGATTGCTGGGCGCATCATGTTGCCAAATATTATTGAAAATTTGAAAACGAAAATTCGAATTGTACTTCCCTTGTTCTCCAGATGGGCGCCTGACTGCTGAACTTGAAATGTATTCCCTTATTCTCCAGGTGGGTGCCTGAATTCAAAATGTCAAACCAAGAAAATTTCTTGCCCCTGTTTCAAACAAAGAAAGATTTTGTTTCTATAAAATGGTGGTTAGTTGTTGTCATTCTTTCTGGGTACATCCTTGCTGTTGGTCTCTACTCCGCCTTGCTTCCCTAGACTTGCCTTGAATCGCTTTGACTTCCTGACTGACTTCAACCCCCTAACTTTGATGACCCAAGTGTTCTACCCCGTATTGTTGTTTTTTTGTTCTAGACCCCTCTATCTGAAACTTGCTTTTTCCCTACAATTATCTGATCAATCCACCGATGAAACTTCCGGTGGTCCTTTGTGTCTTACTTTGCATTTTGCCATCTTTGGTATATTTCAGCCCTGTTGTGATTTGCAACTGGGAAACTGGTAGTTAGCCTTGACATTCCCCCCTTTTGTTTAGGACCGACACTAAAACATCTTAAAGAGCAGACCTCAAAAGAATGAAATGCAATGACCTCGAGGGTTAAGGATGGGGAGAATCCGAAAACGGATGATTTGTAATGAAGAAGGAAGAGAAGAAAACTTATCTGAGTGGAACAACTGGCGCCACTGATCATGCCATGCATTTTGGATTAACCGGCCCAGTCTGTCCAACCAATCAACTTTCAATTGCCACATTTGTTGTTCCAGACTTTCATAACTTGATTTTCACCAAAACCCAAACCCTGCTCGTTTTGCAATGTCTTGAGCAGATTTCAACCACAGACTTGTCTCATTTGCCTATCTGAAAAACTCACCTTCGCCTTACGGTGCCCATGAGGGTTTTTACCAGTAAGACTCTCTCTTTTTTGGTTTCTCTCAAATAACTTCGCCTTACAGTGCCCATGAGGGTTTTCACCAATAAGACTCTCTCATTTTTTATTTCTCTCAACTCACTTCGCCTTACGGTGCCCGTGAGGGTTTTCACCGATAAGACTCTCTCATTTTTATCATTTTTCTTCCTGTACTGGAGTGTTGCCCCTGCCATGAATCACTTTTACTTGCTCGTATTAGCACTTCTTGAAGATTGATCAGAAGGTCTTTCTTTGGACCGTAATGTGGGCTTTTGGATGAGGTTAGAAAGAAGGGTTTCAAAGGCTCAAAACAATTTAACATGGGTTCAAAGTTACAACTTTCGGAATCGAATTTCTCACAACGACCACAACTCTTGCCCCAGTTTCTTTTTTGGGGGACTTTTCGAATTTTTGTTTTGGTGTGACTGAACCACAGGGAATGCTGCCTACGTACCCTTTCGGGATCAAGTCGAACGTAGTTCAGGTCATAAAATTACTTCGTTGGTTGTGATCTTCCCTTTCTTCCACTTTTCTTTTCTTTCTTTTCATTTCTTTTCCTTTCTTTTCCTTTCTTTTTCTTTTCTACATTTTTCTTTTCTTTTTTTCCCTTTTTTTTCTTTTCTCTTTTCCTTTTCTTTTTTTTCTTTTCTTTTATCTTTTCTTCTCTTTTCTTTTCTTCTTCTTTTCCTTTTCTTTTCTTTTGGACTGTGTTTTCTTGTTTCTCCACTGATTTTTCCTGCTCGGGCTCCCGAGTTGTTATTAATTCCGAAAGAGGGGTATGAAAGAAAATAAATGAGGCTACAAAGGGGTAACAAAGGATAAAGTGTTTGGATAGCAGATTAAAATGCCTTCGTCATTTCAATCTCAGAAATATGCCAAATACAATAAAGTACAATTAAACAAAGAAATCATACATAGTATCGCTTGAATTCATCAGAGTTGATAGCCATTTCTGCACATTTTCCTTCCACGTCTGTCAGATATAATGCACCATTGGACAACACCCTAGTTACAACAAATGGCCCATGTCAGTTCGGGGCGAACTTTCCCTTTGCTTCAGCCCAATGAGGTAAGATGCGTCTCAACACCAATTGCCCTACTTCAAATTTCTACGGTCGTACCTTCTTGTTATATGCTCTTTTCATTCTCTGTTGGTACAATTATCCGTGACATACTACGGCCAATCTCTTTTCATCAATCAAACTCAATTGTTCCAAGCGGGCTCTGACCCATTCAATATCATCAATTTCCGCTTCGGCGATAATCCGAAGGGATATGATTTCAACCTCTGCGGGTATTACTGCCTCAGTGCCATACACCAGCGAATAAGGAGTCTCCCCTACTGAAGTGCGAACAGTAGTGTGGTAGCCTAACAGGGCAAAAGGTAACTTCTTATGCCATTGCCTGGAACCTTCCACCATTTTCTGAAGTATTTTCTTGATGTTCTTATTAGCTGCCTCGACCGCTCCATTCACCTTAGGACGATATGGGGTGGAATTGCGGTGCGTGATCTTAAACTACTGACATGTCTCTGCCATCAGATGGCTGTTGAGATTAGCACCATTATTCGTGATGATTACCTTCGGGATTCCGAACCGACAGATGATATTTGAGTGCATGAAATCGACAACTGCCTTCTTGGTCACAGATTTGGAAGTTTTCACCTCAATCCACTTAGTGAAATAATCAATGGCTACCAGAATAAACCTGTGCCCATTTGACGCTGCTGGCTCGATCGGCCCAATGACATCCATTCCCCAAGCAACGAAAGGCCATGGTGTCGACATTGTATGCAATTCAGATGGTGGATAATGAATCAAATCTCTATGTTCCTGACCTTGATGACACTTGCACATGAAACTGATGCAATCCCGTTCCATAGTAAGCCAATAATAACCAGCTCGGAGAATCTTCCTTGCCAATACATACCCACTCATATGAGGTCCACAAACTCTCGCATGTACCTCAGTAATGAGAATTGTAGCCTGTTTAGCATCTATGCATCTTAATAAACCAAGATCTGGAGTTCTCTTGTACAACACTCCTCCACTGAAGAAAAATCCACTTGCCAAGCGTCGAATCGCTCTCTTTTGATCCCATGTGGCCTGTGCGGGATATACTCCCATCCTGAGGTATTCTTTGATATCATGGAACCATGGCTCACCATCAAGTTCTTCTTCTACCCTGTTACAATAGACATACTGATCTCGGACCTGAATCTGCAAAGGGTCCACATAAGCCTTATCTGGATGATACAATATTGACGCCAAAGTGGCCAAAGCGTCGGCAACTTTATTATGAATCCTTGGAATATGCCTGCAATCTTGATTGAAACCGTTGACAAAGTTCATGCAAACACTGTCGGTACGGTATGAGCTTCAAGTCTCGTGTCTCCCATTCCCCCTGAATCTGGTTTACCAGAAGATCCGAGTCACTCATGACCAAGATTTCCTGGACACCCATGTCTATAGCCAACCTCAAACCCAAAATACATGCCTCGTATTCAGCCATGTTATTGGTGCAATAGAAATGAAGTTGAGCTATAACAGGGTAATTTGCCTTGTCTCAGAAATAAGCACAGCTCCTATCCCGACGCCTTTGGTGTTGGCAGCCCCATCAAAGAACAGTTTCCATCCTGGCTTCTCGAGCTATTCTAATTCCTCAACATGCATTATCTCTTCATAAGGGAAATATCTCTTCAATGGTTCATATTCATTATCAACTGGATTCTTGGCTAGATAATCAGCCACCGCTTGTACTTTCATTGTCGTCCGGGTCACATAGACAATATCAAATTCCGTAAGCAAGATTTTCCACTTCGCGAGCCTCCCGGTGGGCATGGGCTTCTGAAATATATACTTCAATGGGTCCAATTGAGATATGAGATAAGTGGTATATGATGACAAGTAATGTTTCAACTTCTGTGCAAACCAGGTTAAGGCACAACACGTCCTCTCAAGTTGAGTGTACTTCACCTCGTAAGATGTGAACTTCTTGCTGAGGTAGTAAATTGCTTTCTCTCTCTTTCCCGTGATGTCATGCTGCCCTAGTGCATAGCCAAACGAGTTATCCAAAAACTGTCAGATAAAGAATCAAGGGTCTTCCTGGCTCCGGTGGGACCAACACAGGTGGCCTGGCCAAATACTCCTTAATCTTGTCAAATGCTGCTTGACATTCATCCGTCTATCTGACTGCATCATCTTTCTTTAGCAGCTTAAAGATGGGCTCACAAGTCGTTGTGAGCTGGGCAATGAACCTGCTGATATAATTCAACCTGCCAAGCAAACTCATCACCTCTTTCTTGTTCCTTGGCGACGGTAGCTCCTGAATGGCTTTGATCTTGGACGGGTCTAACTCAATACCACGTCGACTTACCACAAACACCAACAACTTCGCAGATGGGACTCCAAACGCACACTTTGCTGGATTAAGTTTGAGGTTGTACCTGCAGAGCCTCTAGAAAAATTTCCTCAAGTCCTTGACATGGTCACATTGCTTCCTCGACTTTATGATCACGTCGTCTACATAGACTTCAATTTCCCAATGTATCATGTCATGGAACATGGTGGTCATCGCCCTCATGTATGTTTCCCATGCGTTCTTCAACCCGAATGGCATGAACCTATAACAATACGTTCCCCAAGGCGTGATGAATGCTGTCTTTTCCTCATCCTCCTTATCCATCAAAATCTGGTGATAGCCCGCATAACAATCCACGAAGGAACCAATCTCATGTTTGGCACAATTGTCAATCAATATATGGATGTTTGGAAGTGAGAAGTTGTCTTTTGGACTCGCATTATTGAGATTACGGTAATCAACGCACACTCTGGTCTTTCCATCCTTCTTTGGCACAGGCACAACATTAGCTAACCAGGTGAGATACCGAGTGACCCGAACGAACTTCGCCTCAAACTGCTTGGTGACCTCTTTTTTTATTTTCACGTTGATCTCTATTTTAAATTTCCTCAGTTTCTACTTGACAGGAGGGCATGCTGGGTCGGTAGGAAATTTGTGGACCACCAAATCGGTGCTTAAACCAGGCATATCGTCATATGACCACGCAAAAACATCCTTGTATTTAAACAATGCTTTAATTATCTCTTCTCTGAGCTGAGGTTCCAAATGGACACTTATTTTCGTTTCCCGTACATTCTCCTGATCCCCTAAATTGATTGCCTCTGTGTCATTCAGATTAGGTTTGGGGTTTTCTTCAAATTGGCTTAATTCTTTACTGATTTCTTCAAAGGCTTATTCATCATCATATTCTACCTCGTCATCACACTCAATTTCTTGTATTATTATTTCGGAGTTAGATTGGTAATCAAGACTAGGCCGAAGACTCCTCATGCATGACACATCAGTGAAACCAGCATAAAAGGGACTGTACAAGAAAGAAAAGAAAGACAAAATAAAGTCTATCAGGAATGAAGAAGGAAGGAAATTTGCATTTCATTAAAATTGTAAGATAACAAGGTTTAACTCATCCAAACGGATGGAGCATAGCATCCGAATTACAACCTTGAAAATAACCCAGATTAAACTGAAAGGAAAATCAAAACTAACTACCAAGACTCCCTCCGGGTAGGAAGAGGAGTAGCTTTCCATTTATTAAGATTTGCATGGGGCCCCATGAACTGCACATTTGCCTTGCTTGGACCTTCTCCTACCTCCAACACATTTACCTCGTCAAACAACTTTCAAACCTATCCATCAGCTCCTTGTCGGGTTTCACCACCACAGAATTAGGCATCACCGCTGATGGGTGCTTCTTAGTACCAGGCCTCACAAAGGAACGAGAAAGGCAGGGGATGGGTTTTGGAAGGGTCCATGCTCTCTTTTTCATCGTTTTAGCTTGCCTTATGCCAGCAGCAGTGGGCTTGAAGCCTAAACCAAAAGTATCCAGGTTTCCAGGAAGAGATACTGGCTGTGTGATGCCTTGCAAAGAAGCACCCAAGCCTTTTCCAGGTAAGAATCCATTCTTTATCATTTTCGAAGCCACCATGACAGATGCAGCAACTACCCTGGGCACAAGAATACACTCTTCTTCCAGGATCTTTTCAATTGATACTGCGTCCAAGACTTGGTAAACCCATGGACCTTTGTCATCCTCAGCTTCTTCGAAAGGCATAATGTTATTACACGAACTATCTTCCCCATGCACCATAATTTCCTGCCGGTACCACTCGAATTTGACCATCTGATGCAAGGTAGACGGTACTGCTTTTGCGGCATGAATCCAAGGCCGGCCTAACAAGAGATTGTAAGAAACAGCCACGTCGAGCACCTGGAACTCCATAGTAAATTCAACTGGTCCTATCGTCAGTTCTAACACAATATCCCCGACTATGTCCTTTCCTCCTCCATCAAATTCCCGCATGCAAATGCTATTCTTGTGGATCCTCTCACTGTCTACTTTTAACTTTTCCAGGGTAGAGAGAGGGCAGATGTTTGGGCTGGACCTATTGTCAATCAGCACCCGGGTGACCACGGAGTCTTCACATTTCACCGTGAGGTAGAGTGCTTTATTATGCTCAGTGCCCTCTAAAGGCAGTTCATCATCAGAAAATGTAACCCTGTTGACCTCAAAAATCTTGTTTGCTATTTTCTCCAGATGATTCACAGAGATCTTATCAGGAACATGGGCTTTATTCAGAATCTTCATCAACGCCCGACGATGCTCATCCGAATGGATCGATAATAATAGCAATGAGATATGCGTCAGAGTCTTTCTCAGCTGTTCTGTAATGGAATAATCTTGCGCCTTGATCTTCTTCAAGAATTCTTCTGCCTCTTCCTCAGTTACGGCCCTTTTTACTGGTGCTAGATTATCTTTGGCTGTTTTGGCTTTTCTCAGCTCTTCAGGGGCAAAGCACCTCCCTGAACGAGTCAGCCCATGGGTTTCACAAACTTCTTCTTTAACTTCCTTCCCTTTGTATGTCACGGTCACTCAGCCATAATTCCATGGGATGGCCTTTTCACTACCTACTGGTAACTAAGTCACTGTCTTGATGATAACGACTGTATATGAGCCCCTTTTACGATCACTACGGGCTTGACAGCTGCCCCCATCACCACCACTTTAATTGGTTCTTGTTTTACTGCCACATTGCTCAAAGGCTGCTTCTTTATCACCACCACTGGTTCGCTGACTGTCTCCTCTACCTTGATCAATGCCACTGGTTGGTTTCTCATTTGATTTGTCCTCACTGGCCCTGATCATCATTACGGTTTGTGAAGGCTTCTTATACTCTCCCTTTCGCACTAACTCAATCATATGGGTCTCGTGATGGGCTGGCAATGGATTCTGAGTGATTTTAGGCATCTCTGGGGCCTGCACTTCAATTCGGTGGGTATCAATGAGCTCCTGGATGGCCGTTTTCAAATGCCAGCATTTTTCTGTGTCATGTCCCGAAGTACCCGAGCAATACTCGCAACTCATCGAGTGGTCCAAATTCCTTGGGGGAGGATTTGGCACTTTGAACTCAATCAGACTCAACATGCCCAAGTGTTTCAATCTGTGGTATAAGCTAGTGTAAGATTCTCCCAACGGAGTGAGGGTCTTTTTCTTTTGCAGCCTATCATTCTTGGAAACAGGGTCAAGCCAAAAACCGGGTCCAATGGGGTTTATGTAGGCTCTCGGGGGTGGGTAGGTGCTTTGAGTCGGGTAAGTATTTTGTAGGTAGGTGCATGCCATTACGCATGGGTAGGAGGTTGGGGGTATGTTTGGGCATGGTGGACAGAGAAATGGGGGACAGGAGGTGGGTAGTAGTGTTGCGGTGGGCCATATGGGGTGTAGGGGTAGGTTTAGGGATGTGGTCATGGTTGGTGATAATATGGCGATGGACCCCTGGACCAAGCTCTTGATTCCACTACTGTAACATCTTCTTTCTTTTTCTTTCCCAATACACCTCCAGTGCCACTCTGGATAGCCTGGGTAGTTGCCTTGATTGACGAATAGCTCATAATCTTATTGGACTTGAGACCCTCTTCCACCATACTTCCCATTTTCATGACCTCGTTGAATGTTTTTCCCACTGCTGACACCAGGTGACCATAGTAAGTAGGCTCCAAAGCCTGCAGGAAGTAATCAACCATCTCGCTTTCCTTCATTGGAGGGTCGACTCTTGCTGCATGTTCTCTCCACCGAAAATCGTACTCTCTGAAGCTTTCCCCGGGCTTCTTCTCAATTTTGGTCAGTGATAGACGGTCTGAGACAATTTCAAGATTATATTGAAAGTGGCCTGCAAATTCTTGGGCCAAATCATCCCAAGTGTACCATCGAGCATGATCTTGCCGCGTGTACCATTCCAAGGCCGCACCACTGAGACTTTGACTAAAGTACGCCATTAATAACTCATCCCTTCCCCCAGCTTCTCTCAACTTACTGCAAAATCCCCTCAGATGGGCTACGGGATCACTATGTCCGTCATACAGATCAAACTTGGGTAACTTGAATCCCGTAGGTAACTGGACATCGGGGAACAAGCACAAGTCCTTGTAGGCCACACTCACCTATCCTCCTAGACCCTGCATATTTCTGAATGACTGCTCTAAGATTTTCACCTTTCGTATCATCTCCTCCTGCTCAGGGTTTTTGGGAGACTTCTCTTCTTCAGCTGAGAGATCAAAACAAGAAGTGTAAGGGTATGGTTCTGGTGGTTTGAAGGTGGGTTTAGGTGGGTAATAGTGGTTTTCCTGGGTTTGGAACAGGGGTTCACTAGAAGATCTGTGTAGTGGGCGGGTGGGGGAGCCACAAACACATGAGTA
Source organism: Nicotiana glauca (assembly GCA_026770625.1). Classification (NCBI taxonomy): domain Eukaryota; kingdom Viridiplantae; phylum Streptophyta; class Magnoliopsida; order Solanales; family Solanaceae; genus Nicotiana; species Nicotiana glauca. Next base: position 84,724 of record MU768205.1, read on the forward strand.
GTTGGTGGTGGAGGGCATGGGATTTGTTTGGGTGGTGGAGGTGGTGGTGTTTGGGAAGTAGTTGCATAGTATTGTTGATAGGTAGGGTAGGCCGTAGAGGAGTTCACTGTGGGAGGATCTTGATGCTGAGCTAATGGTGGGATGTAGGCAGGGTTAGCAGGATAGTCTGGTAGTGGGTGTCCCTTTGACCAGGCCTGGTACATCTCGGCCATTTATTGCTTCAGTTTATACATCTCCTCTTTCATGGCGTTGACATCCACCGCTTCTTCTTCCCTAGACGGGTCGACAACGCTTGCTTCTAGCTCTTGGTTGACCATTTTTTATGTATCTTTAGAGTGGGTGTTGTATGGATGGGTTGCCAGAATGCCAGTCAACTTAACCATTTTCCTGGACTCATCATCAACAACAATGTTGTTAGCGGTTAGGGCATTAACAAATAGACAACCGCACATTTGGGGAATGAATGCACCTAGGTAGTTAACGGTTCCTATTATGCATTTGCTCGACTGCTTGCGTCGTCCCGGCTTTCTTTACTCCCGATTGCAACTTTTCTTTTATTTCTTCCCCCTTGCCCTTGTTTTTGGTTTCTCTCGTTTGGTTTCTTACTTTCTCTCTTTTTGTTTTTCTTTTTCTCCCTTGTGTTTCCCCTCTTTTTCCTTGTTTTTCCGCTTTTCTTTTCTTTTTTTTTTCTTCTTCTTTTTTTTCTCTTTTTCATATGGTTACAGTTGAATCCTATGGAGATTGCCTACGTATCATGACCCTGCATGAATTAGACCAAGCGTAATTCTTGCAAATGAATGTAAAATGGAAGCAAAATGTTTGGGATTTTCAATTTTATTGATAGCAAATACTTTGATTACAAGGACTCAAACTATTAGACTCTGATGAAAAGACGAACTAAAGACTTCACCATCAACTATTTTTATCAAAAGGAAATACAGACTCAATCAACTGACAGACTCTTAACGAGAAGAAAAATGCAGACACAAACAATGGATAGGAAAAGAAAATACAGACTCAAATGACAATCATGAATACATTAAAGCTCCTGGTGTCCGCGGGACATTATTTGGTCTCGCCACGGGCCTATATGCAAGTTTCCCCTAAAGTCTTTCCAAGTCACTCATTATCTGTTTCACAAATATCATCACCGATGCAAAGAAGGTGGTGCGAGTCATGTACTCGCACATTTGGTATTTCTTAGTAATGTTTTGAGCAACGGTTAAGATTCTCTCTCTGATTCTGCCCTTTTCCTGAAGTGACTGCCCTATATGTTGGGCCCTGGCCTCTAAAGTCTGCTTAGCTACCTGGTTTTGTTCCTGGAGTTGGTGCAAGTCCATTTCTAATTGTGCCAATGCCGCGTAGCAATGCTCTCTTTCAATATTAAATTCTTTTACCTGTTTGATAATTTTGTTCTCTATGGTGATGACCTTTTTTCTTAATCCCGTGACCTCATTGTCGTATTCTTCTTTCAACTGTTTAACCATGCGGGCTCGTTCTTCCGCATTTTTAGCCAATTATTTTCGAACCCCGGTTAATTCTCTTTCTGCTTTGTTGAGGTCGAAGTTGTAGTCATTCACCTTTTGACTTAGATTTTCTATAAGTTTTGCATCTTTGGCACTCCTGATGGGATTTTCGGCTACTATCTTCATCTTTTGGATCCGGGCTCGTAAGGCTTCATTCTCTTTGGCCAACTTCTTCTTCTCACCCTCCTCAGCGGCAGTTTGCACACTATTTTCAAACTGAAGGTCTCGGATTTGCTTTTCCAATTCTCCTATTTTAGCTCTGTATTCATTTTCTTTAGCTAACCAAGCCCACTGTTCTTGCGACGATTCGGCAAACTCCTGGAGGTGAGGCCTTTTGGCTGGCCTCCCAAAAGCAACTTCCCTTTTATACCAAGCGTGATAATCAGCTGACACTTCTCTTTTAGCTCGATCCCGGACACAGGTATTCACCGCAAAATATTGACATTCGCTCCAGACCTGGCGAACCCTTGCTTTAGGAAACTGGCCATCGGGACCAATCTCAACCACTTGCATACTAAGATCGTCGTCTTTCAGAACTATCTGGCATCGCCCGAGTTGCCGCAGAACTCGATACGGGGCGTAAGGCTGAATGCTTCTAAGACCCATCAAGAGGAAATGCGTCCTTGCTGCTGGCATATATATGATTTCATCAACGGGCAACCATCCAAATGTCCACTCTATTTGACTAGCAGTGAGGGACCGAAAGTATGTTGTCCAGCCCATGAATCCTTCAGGCAAGCTGACCCCCTTAATCCTCGTATAAAACTCCTCTATACATGTTTTCTCTGGAGACCCATAACTCAAGAACTGAGGACGATGGCACAGGTGTTCGGTCATCCATATTTGCAGTAGTAGATTGCACCCTTCGAAGAAGTCTTCCCCGGCTTTGCAGGCTGTAAGAGCGCGGAAGATGTCGGCTAATATCATAGGTGCAAGAGTGCTTTTAGCTTGAGTGAGTAGAGTGCTGACGACCCCGACTATTTTTATGTCAATGTTTCTGTCTTCCCTTGGAAATGCCAAAAGCCCCTGAAAAACCACCATAAAAGCAAAACGTCTATGTTCCTCCCATTTTTGGCAGTTTCCTTTGCTACATATCTTGCTTTCCGGGTTGTCGAACCCCCTGATGTGGCCATACCTGTGATATATGAGGTGTGGAGCACAAAAGATATTTGCCAGATCTTGTTGTGGACTGTCCTGCTTATCTTTAGAGAGTCTAGAAATCTGTGCACGACTACAGTTCTCGGGGCAACTAAGTACTTGTGCCTTAAAGGAACCTCGTCTTTTCCGATGTAGCCAGCTATCTCCTCTAGTGTCGGGGTAAATTCAAAGTCTGAAAAATAGAACACATTGTGCGCCGGGTCCCAGCATGTGACCAGTGCTCTTATAATGTCTCCCCGAGGCACAATCTCTAACAAATCGGTAAGCCCTTTCAAATACTTTTTGACTTCATCTTGCCCTTCTCCTCCTAAATCGTTCCACCACAGACGTAACTCCAAAGGAATTTTACGCATAATTGAGAAAGGTTGATTTTGAGTCGTGCTCATCATGCACATTTATTAAGGTGATTTAATCACTTATTTTTACCTAAAAAAGAAAAAAATGACAATATTCTTTTCATTCAAATTCTAATAAAAAAAACCGATTTTCCAGATACGGCCTTTCAGCACTTCGAGGAGAAGATTTTAAGGTTGTGCTCGTTAACCATTAAAACTGGCCCGAGGTGGCCGTTCTTGCAAAGACAGCCTTTCGGTGCCCCTTTAGTGACATTCGGCTTGTTTTAGATGAGAATAGCCTCACCCGACTTATTCATGACAAAAAATTAAAATTTGTTGTTTTTGGGCTATTTTTGAAATGGGATGGTTGGACCCGATGAGGGTTGCCTACGTATCTCACATCCGGTGAGAATCAAACCAGCGTAGTTCGGGCAAATAAAACTAACTATTTTCGAAAACAAAACTCTTTTTTTGGTATTTTCTTTTCAACAAGCTATTTGAGAATAAAACTCTTTTGTTTTTCCTTTTCATTGGCAAATTAAACAAACTATTTTAAAAATAAAACTCTTTGTTTCTCTTTCCATTGGCACATAAAACAAACTATTTAAAAATAAAACTCTTTGTTTCTCTTTCCATTGGCACATAAAACAAACTATGTAAAAATAAAACTCTTGTCTTATTTTCCTCAAAAATCCGGCAGAGTTTCGGCACGAATCGGACATTGGTATTTTTCTAAAATAGATAGTCAACTCCATACGTTGCTATTTCTTTCTTTTCACTTTTCCCAAACATTCAAGCTGGTTAGCATGCGAATCCGAGACAAATAAATGTACATGCAACACATAAGATGCATCAGGGTGGTCTTTTTCATATCCGGTTACCTGTACTAGATGGACCCAACCCCTGTGTTAAGTCCCCTAAGTCATATGCACGTGATGCAAATAAGCGTTCCTACCAGGGATCCGGCATGAAGTCAAGTTAATCTAGGCTCAAAACCTGGGTATGTGTTTTAGACTGTGTACCCGAGCGGACAACTCGAGTCGAGGAGGGGGCTACGTACCTGGAACCAAAAGTTCATCCATCTTAGTAACTTGTCCGGCCTCTTTCTTATTTCAGGGTATGACACTAACAGAATAGGGAGTCTCAACCAGTAAGCACATCCCTGGAGGTGAGAAGAGAAGGGTTTCGGCACAGTTTATATACAGCGGTGAAGCATTTAGCACATTTAGCATGAAACATGTAGGAAAATCAGATAAAGCCAAACATAACAATTATTCTAAGCTCGAATTCTTAAACCCTAAACCAGAGATCTTGGTTTGTATCCCCAGCAGAGTCGCCAGAGCTGTCACACCTCCTTTTTCACTACACCCGCGAGGGTGTAAAGGAGTTTTTCCACTTAAAGGACAATCGGAACGGGATTTATTATTAGGAATTCAGAGTCGCCATCCTAAGTCACCGGTCAAATCCCGAACCGAGGAAAATATGACTCTGTTAACAGTCCGCGAACCAGAAATCCGACAAAGGAATTCTGTTAACCCAGGAGAAGGTGTTAGGCATTCCCCGATTCCGTGGTTCTAGCATGGTCGCTCAACTGTTATATTTGGCTTATTCACTTGATTTTAGTACAATTTTTGACCTATGTGTTTTTAACTTTGAACGCTTTTATTATTATTATTTTTAAGAGAATTGAAACATCGTGAAAACATGTCTCGAACTGCGTCACATAACTGCACCCGCGATTTTTGACACATTTTGACTTTGTTGAGATTTGGATTTGGGTCATATAAATGTGCACCCGTATTTAAGAAGGTAAAATTATCAAAAGCGCGCCTAAAGTGGCTAGCGTGTTATTATCTTTAGGGACGGCTGTGAAATTCTCTAAACGGCCCGTCCCAAAGTCTAGGTATTTTAACATGAACATTTAAAGAGGGCCCCGCAAGTTATGCATTTCATTAGGCGAGGCTCGTCTCATTTTATTTAAAAGCCAATTCTAAAGCAATTTATAATTTTCTATGTAATTCATCTCTAATAACAAAGCCCTACTTAACTAACGTGTCAATGTATCAATGCTAGGATATTCAAAAAAGTTCTGAATTTAAATTAAAAGAACTCCGCTCAATGCTTTGGGCCTTGAAATTATCCCTGAGCGATTTCAATTGATGTCCAAGCGAAAAAGTGCAGCCCCAAACGTGGGCCTGATACAGACAGTAAATGGCCCAAACGGCTGTACCCATTCCCAGACAATATTGACCATTCTATTTCCAAATTTTAGATTTCAATTGTATTTAAACAAGCAACCTTTTCAAACAGAACATCACTCTGTAATTTTAAAGCTCTTAATAAGGTTGAACCTCCAGTTTATTTCTCACGGTGAGAGGGATCACTCATTTGATGTTAATGCAGGCGTGCAATTGTAAACTCTATTCCTAACTAACCATTAGTTTATTTCAAAACTTCATAATAGCATAATGAACCTGATTCAAATTATGATTATGCAATAGTCCCTACAATCTAAGTTGGACAGAATATCAAACAAATGGACATTGTGGCTAAAACTATTAAGATAGTGCAACATAATACTTTGATTCCCTAATTTTGAGCTAACATTTGATAATCATGAGTTTCAGACTCAAGTCAACGCCAGAAATCTTACAACAAACACACACGCAATCCTAATAGCTCAAATGTACAAGCACAAATGCCTAATAGTTCATCTGTCCAATTACTACAACAAAACTGTAATGAAAGCAGTAGATGAATGGAGATTTCAACAAAAATAGGCTTCAACTTCATTCATTTTCAGTTGGAAATCTATATGTGTCAAGTTTTTGGATATGTACCTGGATTTGAAATAGAACATGAAGAATGAGAGTCAGCAGCATTAGAGGTTTTAATAGGGATCTCAATCAGCAAAAATCAGGGATGATTTTGAAACAAATTCACTTCACAAAGAGCCCAGAAACACAGCAATGCAGCACCCAGCAAATGACCTAAAACTGACTTGTTTGAACTCAAAACCCAATCAAAATCAAACCAGGAGTAATTCTGAACTTTAGCTACTAGAATTTGAGCTAAGAAACGCAAATCAATCTCTAAACTTGAAATTAACCTCGAAAATTTAATGACACGGTACTTTTTTTGAGTTTTCTGTTGTTTTTGGATTTTTAGATCTAAGAGAGATTTTGAAATTCAAATTTTAGCTAAACAACTTGTGGGAAGTAGGGGGAATTTTCAGAGGTTCCAAACTTGTGACTTAAGGCACTAAAGGCTGCCTTATATAGGCAAGAATGGGGCAGAAAGTTCTGGAACTCATTCTCCATTTTCCCCCCTCTTTATTTCAGAAATTGGTCACTAATCCCTTACTTCCAGACTTGCTACCCAAGTTACACCCCTAAGTTGTAAAAATTCTGATTTGAGACTCATCTAGAATGTTTTAGATCTTCCAATTCAGTTATTTGAAAGATTCCATCCCTTGAACTACCCCAATTACCCTTAGCTTATTCTGAAATTTACTATTCTAACAAATTAATCCATTTTAAATGCCCAAAACGCCCTTGAATACCCCTGAAACTACTAGTTTAGTACAGCTATATCCAAACAATTATTTAACTAGGGTTAACTAAGCCTAAGGATTATTTGAAACTAAACATCAAACTATGAGATTATTAAAGACAATTATCAATTAAACTGGCTTAACATTAGCTAGCAACGATCATAAGGGATTGACATTCAAACAGGGCTCCAAACAAGCTCGATTACAGATTCGAAACAAAATTAAACTAAAATCAGAACTATTAACGCAATATTACACAGAATTAAACTACAGAACCACTATTGAGACATATAAGGAAACCCCAAAAATCTATATTGAAATAAATGAAACAAAACTTATTGACTTAATATCTATATTAAACGCATTCAGTCAAACAATTAAACTAATTAACAACAATCACTAAAATAAGAACAAATCACAGGAAGAAAATAAGGAGAACAGATAAAGAAGGAAACGGAGCAAACAAAGAATAGGGGAAACTCACTACTAGATTTAAACGGACAAGTGACACGCCCAGGATGCTTGTGCGGATCAATGTGGCCCTGGCTTAGAAAACTCGAATCCTAGATGTGAATTTGACGAACTTTAGTTGGGTTTTGTGCATTAAACAGGAGAATAGGGCTTAGAGTATCCTGGGGGTTGTGGAGTATAAGTTTGGTATAGTGTAGGTGGCGACGCCGCCATGGACGGTGGTGGCAGCGCCTAGGGTTTGGGTGATTTGGGGTGTTTGGTTAGAATTTGGAGGAAAATAATGTCGGATATGGGACAGGGAGATGGAGGAGATGACATGGAGTGAATTTGGGCAAGTTTGGTTGTTCTCCGCCGCCGTGGGCGATTTCCGGCGGCGGAGCTGGTGGAAGAAAGGGGGTACGAGGAAGAGAACCCTTGTCTCTAGGGTTTCTGATATTTTGAGACAATTTTATTTAAATCTAATCTCAATCAAGGGCCGTCGGATGAGAACAAATGAATGGCCAAGATCAATTCGTCACTTATTAGACTCAAAACGACGTAGTAATCTCCCCATACTACGTCGTTTCATGAGTTTCAGAGAGGTGGGGTTTGGACCGGGTAATTAGGCTAGCTTGGCCGGGTTTTGGGAATTTGGGGTGGATTTGGGTCTGGGCTGGAGTGATTTTTGGCCCAATTCGTGGGTTTCTATTAAAGCAGCCCCTTTTTTAATTTGTTTTTCTTTATTTACCTCTTTTATTGTAATTTCCTCTTCTCTTTTTTTTTTATTTTTTTATTTTATTTTCTATTTTATATTTTCTGATTTATTAAGATAAAAATAAAGACCTAGTATATTTCCAAAATTAAGCTAATTAATTCCTAAAAATTGATTTAGTCCTATTTAAAAGTAAACTCATGACAAATTCACCAATTAACAGTTAAAAAATGCAAAAATAGACTATTTTTGTTATTTTCTTTATACTTTGTTTTAAACACAATTTAACTTCTAATTAATCCTAAAATGTAAAATTAAACCCTAAATTTTCATGCCAAATTTATTTTTTATATTTTTCATATGAATTAAAATGCACAAATAAATACAAACAATTAACAGAAAATAACACGAAATTGCAGAATAATGAATGAAATTATTTTGTTTGAATTTTTGGGAGTAGTTCACTTAGAACAAAATCACGTGCTCACAGGGGCGTGACCGCTTCTGCGGTACATGGGCCGCTTCTGCAGTCTCCCAGGACCTGACCCTTTTTCGCTTCTGTGATAAAGCGACCGCTTCTGCGGTCCAAGAGCCGCAGAAGCGGTTATGACAAAAGCAGCAGATCTCAGGCCTTTTCAAATTTTTCAACTTCACTCGACCCTCGACCATTTGACGCTCGGGCCTTCCGAGCTCCGCCCGAACATATCGACAAATCTGAAATTACGAGGCAGACCTACTCGAACCCTCGAAATGCTTAAAACAACGCTAAATCAAAGAATCAACCCAAAAACCAAATGATTCAAATCATTGAACCTTCAAGTTCTAAATTTCCTCCTAACGGGTCAATAACGCTCTTAAACCATTCGGATTGACAACAAATTTTACAGGCAAGCCTTAACTGATATTTCGGACTTGTACCAAGTTTCGTAATCGAAATCCGAACCCGATACCTAGGAAAACAATAATTTCTTAGTTTATTTAAATCTTTGAAACTTAAACTTAACAATTTCTCATAAAAATTCATTACTCGGGCTAGGGACCTCGGAATTCGATTTCGGGCATACGCCCAGGTCTCATAATTTCCCACAGACCCTCAGAAATTGTCAAATCATGATTCTGGGTCCGTTTTCCCAAAATATTGACAAAAGTCAAACTTGGCACTTTTAAAGAAACTTAAAGAAGCAACTAGGCTTATTCTTGCTCAAAACTCTTCTAACTTCTGAACCACCCGTCGCCGCAAGTCATAAATTAGTTAAAGAAAGTGCGGAAAATATTATTTAAGGGAACGAGGTTCGAAAATGCAAAATGACCAGTCGGGTCGTTACAAAAACTTTCAAATATTTCACAAATAAATAGTTTTCATAATATTCGGAAAATAAACCAACAAAATTTAAAAGGTTGAGTGTGTACAAGGTTTTCTGTGAAAGAGAGGTATGCAACAGGGATTTCGAAATTTTGCTGCAAGGGTGATGGGAAAACTATGTTTTTTGCCAAAAGTTAAACCTATTAGTTATCCATTTTCTAAATGGATAATATAGTTCTTAACCGCATCTGCAAATTGACCTCATGCTTTTTTTATGTAACTCTTGTGTTTAATATTTGGGTTAATGGCTGAAAATATATATATGACGAGTGTCTAGCGTATATAAAATGTTAACTCGTACTCTATCAAATAATAGTATAGAAAGATGTCGAACCCACAGAGATTAGTTTATCTATTCTACAGATGTTTCTTGTTTTAATTACTATTTGAGAAAATTAAAAAGAGTTGAGTTGCAAATTAACTAACTAAAAATGCATGAATAGAGCAATAGAAAATGTTTAATTTTTCACAAATATAATAAAAAGGTGTTGGGATCCTGACTTCACTTAATATTTTTATTATATAGTAGATACATTTATCCTTCAACTTTTATTTCTCAGAAATGTATAAATGCCTCTCGCGATTACATTTATATATTATTACTATAGTTGAACAATTAAATGCACTCCTCTTGGTTATATAAATTAATCATTAAAATGGTAATATTAAAGAACCAGAACTATATACTTGAACTAAAATATGTTCTTTTTAGTAAGTCCCTTTCGGTTACCCTACTTGTTATAACTGATTACTACATTATTCGCTTCTTTCGATTACAAATAAGTGTAGAATCAATTTTAACATATATGAGTTAGATGTCACTAAATATAGGTTAACATCTATCAATACCAAAACTAAGTATTACTTCTTCTGCCTCTTTCAATTACAGAATTAGTAAAAAGTTAATATGTAGTGTGAAATAGATAGATCTTAACAAATTAAATAAAATCCAACTATAAAGCAGATAAAATTTAACTAAAAAACTTCAGCTCAAGCATGTGAAATTGAATAATAATATCTACTATTATATAAAAATATTAAGATCCGTCATTTTTCCAACGTAAGAAAAGTTACTCCATATTGGAGCCAATACCGACAACGGAATAATCTTGCCCATTAAATAAGAAAATAGAAAGAAATATTCAAGAGAATAATTCCTCATATTTAATTAAAAACAGGAACCAAAGTAATTTTTAATACTATAATTTATTCAGAACTAGAAATGAAACCAGAGTAATGGATAAAAGATGAAAAAGAAATAAAACTATAGAACAAAGAGTAAGGAAAAGCTTTCTGCTCAATATTTCACTTCCCAGATTCTTCCTCGGTCCCCTTTTAGATTTCACAATTGATGCCTCTTTTATAGCCAAGCCATGACAAACTTTTCAATACACTCTTGGATATGAACTTGTTATGGCTGGTTGTGGCCTTGTTATACTTGGTTATGATCTTCTGTTGTAGGTTAGTTATGGATCAGTTATAGTTTGTTGTAGCCGGTTGTGAGTCAGTTGTCCTTTTTCATGGCAGATTGTGTTATACAATGTCTTTCTTTGGCACCATATTTTACTTTACTTTAGCTTGACCGTTTTTTTACTTTTTCCCCTATAATCTTCTCGTTTCCGGACCAATCCTTCTTTAGCTTTTCTTACATAATTTAGACAAAGTATGAAAGAAATGTGATAGTTTTATTTTGTGTTTTTCAAAGAAATTATATGTTAAAAATCAAGTAAAATGCACTTATCAATATGCAACTGATAACCATGGATTTTAGCCTGTCTGATGTTCTCTTTTGCTTAGGTTTTGGATAAAAATAGGTAAAAGTATTCTCGAAAACTTACTAAATGTGCTTGTCTGCAGGGTTTGGTCAAAATGAGGAAATAAAGCCAAAATCGACTTATTAAGGAGTTAAAATTGCACAAGTTCAAAGTTGTGACTAAAGCGCTGACCACGAAGGAAAACATGCGGTCGCGTAAGGTCCACCGCTGAAGCGGCCACAATTACGCGATCCGTGGGTGCAACAGAGACTGCTGACCGTGGAATACCTGATGAGACCGCGGTGGCATTTTCGCTGAGAGTGTCGATCAAAGTTCAGAGACCCTGCCAGTTGAGCCTGACTGAGGAGCGTGGTCCGCATCCAAATTAGAGTGAGTAATTATGTGTAAAGGTTATATCATGACCCCAAAAATAAGCTTGTCCTGAATTCTATACCCCATTAGATACTCGCCTAGGTGTAAGTCATTTCCCTAGTGCTTTTTATCAATTGAGAAAAATCCTACAAAAATATTGTACTTAGATTATTTTCAGCATTTAGTAGCATTAAAAGTAGAATAGAAACAAAATCAAGCATGGTTAAAAGTGCAATTAAGAACAACACGCATAGTTATATTGGATAGAAATCCAACTCCCAACCAATACTAGCTCTTTATGGATATCGATCCCAACCTTTCGGGTAAAAACTGCATCAACCACTTTTTACCATTTTATAGTGGTGTAGGGTTGGATCCGATCAACAACCTTTTACACTTGTCAAGAAAATTCTTTTAGACATATCAAATGAATTCATGACCTATTGTCCAACAAATTAGGCTTGTAAACCATTATTTTTTATAAAATCCTTATTATTTTAGATTTGAACAAGTTCACGCACTCGAGATTATAGGTGTTAACTGGGTGGGCCAGGCCGGTCCGGGCCGGTGTATTTTGAACCTGTACGGGTTGTGGTCCGGGCCTCTTCCGGGTTAGTTCTTAACGGGTTTAACGGGTTCGGGTTCATCCGGGTAAAAATTAAACCGTAAGGGTTACAGTTTGAGGCGGCCGGGCTGGACCGGGTTTAGTGTATTTTTATTTATTTTTTTTGAAATTTTGTATAACTATTGTAAGTTATATTAATACTTTGTATTAATTTAAAGAATACAAGGTATATGAGAAAAAATTGCACTTATTGCAAGTGCTACTTTTATTTCATAATTCAAATTTCAAACTTACAAATTGAAATGTTTGAATTTTTAACAAGTAAATTCAAAGGTTTTGCATTGCCCTACTAAGTTCCTCATAATCAATATGAACTGAATGACCTTCTTCTGGAGTGTTAAATTAGGATGGGTTACCATGTGTTAATATATCTCCAAGTTCCTCGTCTTCTGGGCTATCAACATCTTCAAGTCCTTGATTTCTTCTTTCCGATCTAATCCAATCTCTGAAACATACTAAAATTTCCAAAGCATTGCTTCCCAATGAGTGACGGGTGTCTCCAAGTTGTTGTCTTACTTGGCTAAATGCACTCTCCGATGCAACAGTTGAAACTGGCACATTCAGCACGTCCCGAGCCATTGCGAAAAGAACAGGAAATTGCTTTCCATTCTCATGCCACCATCCCAATGGAGAAAAATCCTTTGTGCGAGGCTCCTTTTGCTTCTGCAAGTAGAATTGATGTAAGGCCCCGAGAAAATGAGTGCTTAAATCCTAGCAACTCGTACAGTCAAGTTCACCTATGTGTTGGGAATATGTAAAATTTTTTACTGGTTTTGCACTTAAGAATCTAGAGTCAAAGTTTTCCAGAAAAGTGTCATTTTTGCGGTTCAGAATGCGATCGCATAATCGATATGTGGACCGCTTTCCTGCCGCATAGTTAACCAGGTGAGCAGTCAAAGTTGATGTTATAAATGCGGTCTATTATGCGATCGCATAATCAGTATGCGGACCGCATTCCTGCCGCATAGTTAATCAGAAAGTTAGTCTAAGTTGATGTTATAAATGCGGTCCATTATGCGACCGCATAATCAGAATGCATACCGCATTTCCACCACATACCCAGGCAGAGATGTTCAGTGATTGGGGTCAGTTCTGCGGTCCAATATGCGGACCGCATTCCAATTCGGCAGATCTTGCTCGGGCTTCTATTTTCTAAAATTTAAAACCCAACCCCCTTTCTAATAAAACACCTGTCACACCTGTTTTCGGCACGCCCCCACCCCGAGGGGTAAGAACGGGCGAAACGAGTTTTTCCAATTAAAGTG
>MU768207.1:0-11095 GCA_026770625.1 Nicotiana glauca
GATCATGGACCGGATAATTCTTCTCGTGGATCTTCAATTTCCTCGAAGCATAAGCTATGACTCTGCCATCCTGCATCAATACCGCACCAAGCCCAATACAGAAAGCATCACAATAAACTGTATCAGGCCCAAAACCTGTGGGAAAAACCAATATCGGTGCCGTAGTCAAAGCTGTCTTGAGATTCTGAAAGCTCTCCTCACACTCGTCTGACCATATGAAATGGGCACCCTTCTGGGTCAATCTGGTCATCGGAGCTTCTATTGATGAAAACCCCTCTACGAACCGACGGTAATAACCTTCTAACCCCAAGAAACTCCGAATCTCGGTCGTTGAAGCTGGTTGAGGCAAATTCTTGACTACCTCAATCTTTATCGGGTCTACCTGAATACCCTCTGCTGATACGACATCACCCATAAATGCAACTGAACTCAACCAGAACTCGCACTTCGAGAACTTAGCATACAACTGACTATACTTCAGAGTCTGAAGAACCACTCTGAGGTGTTGCTCGTGCTCCTCCTGGCTGCGGGAGTACACCAGAATATCATCAATAAAGACTATCGCGAACAAGACTAGATAAGGACTAAATACTCGATTTATCAACTCCATAAATGCTGCTGGGCATTGGTCAACCCGAATGACATGACCAAAAACTCATAATGCCCATACCAAGTGCGAAATGCTATCTTAGGGACATCGGACGCCCTAATCCTCAGCTGATGGTAGCCAGATCTCAAGTCTATCTTTGAAAACACCTTCGCACCCTGAAGCTGGTCAAACAAATCATCAATCCTCGGCAGTGGATACTTGTTCTTATTTGTCACCTTGTTCAATTGCCGGTAATCAATGCACATCCTCATCGATCCATCCTTTTTCTTCACAAATAACTCCGGCGCACCCCAAGGAGAAACACTAGGCCTGGTAAAACTCTTTTCTAGTAAATCTTGCAACTGGTCCTTTAACTCCTTTAACTCTGGCGGGGCCATGCGATACGGCGGAATAGAAATGGGTTGCGTGCTTGGGGCCAGATCAATATAGAAATCAATATCCCTGTCGGGCGGCATACCCGGCAGGTCTGAAGGAAAAACCTCGGGGAACTCCCGAACGATAGGAACAGAGTCAATAGAAGGGACCTCTGTGCTGGAATCACGAACATGTGCCAAATAAGCTAAACATCCGTTCTTGACCATGCATCGCGCCTTCACATAGGAAATAACACTACGGGTAGCATGACCTGGGGTCCCTCTCCACTCCAATCGGGTCAAATCTGGCAAAGCCAAGGTCACGGTCTTGGTGTGACAATCCAAGATAGCATGATACGGGGACAACCAATCCATCCCAAATATGACATCGAAATCCACTATGTCTAAAAGCAGTAAATCAACACGAGTCTCAAGACCCTCAAACACTACCACACAGGAACGATGAACTCGGTCGACCACTATAGAATCACCCACTGGTGTAGGTACATAAATAGGGATGGCCAAAGCATCACTAGGCATACCCAAGTAGGGTGCAAAATAAGACGACACATATGAATTCGTAGACCTGGGGTCAAATAGCACTGAAACATCCCTATCACAGACCAGAATAGTACCTGTAATGACAGCATCTGAAGACTCAGCCTCTAGCCTGGCTGGCAAAGCATAACACCGGGGATGGGCCCCATCTCTCTGAACTATGTCTCTGGGACGATCGACTACTGGCTGACCCCTACCTCTGCAGGTCCGAGCTCCACCTCTACAGTCTCTACCTCCACCTCTATGATCCTTTCCCCCACCTCTAGCTGGCTGGGCGGCCTGTGGATCACCTGACGCCTGAATCATAGGACGAGGACCCTGTTGCTGAGAGTTGTCAAAAGCTCGAGGGCAATACCTTGCAATATGTCTCGTGTCGCCATAAGTGTAACAAGCCCTCGGCTGCTGAGAATAACGGAGTGGTGGTGCACTGATAGGTGCTAATGGTGAACTGAAAAGCTGCTGGTCGGAATACTACGACTGAGAGCCACGGCCACCGAAAGTACCATGAGAAACCTAAAGAGCTGACTGAAAGGGCCTCGGTGAATGGCCTCTACCATAAGAATCCCTACCTCCAGACAAGGTACCACTGAACCTACTAGAATGACGAGGCCTCTTATCCGACACCTGTCCACCTCCCCGTGCGAGGGCCATCTCGACTCGGCGGGCCGCATTGGCTGACTCCTGAAAGGAAATATCACTACCAGCTCCCATAGCCATCTGGAGACGGATCGGCTAAATCAATCCATCAATAAATCTCCAAACCCTCTCTCGCTCTGTGGGGAGTATCACAATAGCATGGTGTGCTAAATCAATAAACCGAGTCTCATACTGTGTAACTGTCATGGAGCCCTGCTGGAGGCGCTCAAACTACCTGCGAAGTGCCTCCCGCTGAGTGAATGGGAGAAACTTCTCCAAAAACAACTCCGCGAACTAATCCTATGTCAATGCTGGAGACCCTGCTAGTCTAGATAGGCAATAATCCCTCCACCAAGTCTTGGCGGATCCTGCAAGCAGGAAGGTGGCAAAATCGATCCCATTGGTCTCCACTATACCCATGGTCCTAAGGATCTCATGACAGCTGAATAAGAAATCCTGTGGATCCTCTGATAAAGCACCGCTGAAAGTGGTGGCATAGAGCTTGGAGAACCGATCAAGTCTCCACAAGGCATCTGAAGACATAGTCGCTCCATCACCGGCCTGGGCTGCAATACCTGGCTGAGCTGCCACAGCTGGTTGAACCATTGGGGCATGAGTCTGGGGAGCTACCTGCTCCGGAGTACGTGTAGTAGGAGTCTGAACCCATCCTCTAGGTTGAGAAGTGGCTGGTGCTACTGGAAGCAAACCCGCTCTAGTGACACTCTCCATAAAGCCTGCCAATCTAACTAGAGCGCCCTGAAGATCTGGGGTGATCATGACCCCTCTTGGGACCTGAGCTGGTCCCACCGGAGCTGCTGGGGCTGGAACCTCCTCATCATAGTCAATATGAGGCTCCACCTCTGGGACTGCTACCTGGGGCTAAGTTCTGCCCCTGCCTCGGCCTCTGGCACATCCTCGGCCTCCGCCCCTCGTAGGAGCTGCTGCTGGGGCCTCGGGCTGCTGCGCGGTAGAAGAGGAAGCATTTTCTTGCCATCTGCGAAAGAACAGAGTAGAAAGACAATCAGTATTTGAGAAACAGATTCGCACGACAAGAAAGAACAAAAGTGAAACTTTTCCTAACTTCATAGCCTCTCGGGAATAAATACAGATGTCTCCGTACCGATCCCTCAGACTCTACCAAGTTTGCTCGTGAGTAGCGAGACCTATGTAACCTAGAGCTCTGATACCAACTTGTCACGACCCGGATTTCCCACCATCGGGAGTCGTGATGGCACCTACTGTCGGAGCTAGGCAAGCTAAATATTCAAAACCTTTCACTGATGACATTTTAGCAATATAATTAAACGAGGGCATTTTAAACAAAGCGGAAGACTTTAAGCTTATATAACTGAAATAAAATTTGCGGAAGTTGAAACACACCTCTACGCAGAGTCTGGTGTCACTAGCTAACGGACTGCTATAGAGTACTAAAAACAAGTCTGAAATGATATTACATACTGTTTGTCTCGAAACAAAGAAAACAAACTAAAACATAGAAGGGACTTTGGCCTACGAACGTCAGCTAGGCTACCTCGTGACTCCCTGGACTGAAGACAGCTCCCGGGCAATCCTACTGCTGCTGTCCAAAAGCTACTCCTAGATCTGTGCAAAAAGATGCACAGAGTGTAGCATCAGCACAATCGACCCCATGTGCTGGTAAGTGCCTGGACTAACCCCGGAGAAGTAGTGACGAGGCTAGACAAGACCTACCAAAAATAACTTGTGCAGATATATATATACAAAGGCAACGAAAATAACAACAGAAAACATCAAATGAAACTGGGAAGGGGCATGCTGGGTCGGATACAGTGAAAACAGATCAACGGATATAACAACGAAACTACATCAATACTATGACTCATATAAATGGACGACATGCCACAAGATCCCATAGTATATATTTATAAGTGGATGGCGTGCCACACGATCCCATAGTATATATTTATAAGTGGACGGCATGCCACACGATCCCATAGTATATATTTATAAGTGGACGACATGTCACACGATCCCGTTTCATAATTCATAGGTGGACGGCGTGCCACACGATCCCATTTCATATTTATAAGTGGACAACGTGCCGAACGATCCTATTTCATATTTATAATACATATAATCTTTCTAGAGGAGGCCCCATTAGGGGAATTCAACAACATAACGGTTTAACCCGGCAAGGGTACAACTAACAGCCCAAATATCCCGGCAAGGGAAGGTATATATAATGCTTTAATCACTTCTTTCTCAATTATCAATTTTCAGTTCGAGCCAACGCTCCAACAATATACCAATCACAATTCTTCCTCAACCATTCACATTATATGAAACTTATCAATTAAACAAGGAAGATGTATCACAAAATCCGAGTCAAACACAATTAAGACTCATGGTTATGCTAGACTCTGGTGCATAGATAACCGTCACCATGCCTATATACCGTACTCCACATTTAGCAGTTAGCAAATAATATCCTAGTCCTATTCTCTCGAGCCAAAGTTAGAACAAACACTTACCTCGGTCCAAAGAACAGCAATCAACTCTCCAATACCGCCTTTCCTCTATAATCCGACTCCGAAACAATGGTATCTAGGCATAATTAATTCAATAATATCAATTAGGGCTCAACAACATAATCCCATAGCCTAGAAATGAGTTTTCTAGCATTCTTCCAAAAATACCAAAATTCGACATCGGGCCCACATGGTCCAAACACGAGGGCCGGACCAAAACCTAGTCACCCATAACCCCACGAGTTCAAATATATAATTTGTTTTAAGATTCGACCCTAAATTGAGGTTGAATCACCCAAAATTCCCAAAACCCTAACTCTACCCAAAAGCCCCTAATTTCTACTTTGATTGAATGATTTAGGTCTAGGAATTTGATAAATGATGATAGAAAATAAAGAAAACGAGTTAAGATTTACTAACCCAAAAAGTCTTGGTGAAGAGAAGCTTCAATGGACGCCAAAGTGCTTGGAGAAGAAAGGAGTTCGTGTAATTTTGTGAAAAGTCCCATATCTACTGTTTCTGGGAATTAAATATAACTGGGCAAAAATTGCCCTTCGCGTTCGCGAAGGGTAGATTGGGCAATGCATCGCGTTCGCGATGGGAAGGCTGCGAATGCGAAGAGAAAAAAGCTGGGGGGCCAGGGACTGTTATACGCGAACGCGATAATGGGGTCGCGAACACGTTGAAGAGGGAAGGCTGAGCTATGCAAACGCGGAAGTGCAAGCGTGAACGCGATGAGTAAAATGAGGGCCAAGTCTTCTGAGTCAAATACTCAACGCGAACGAGATAAGGCAGATGCGAACGCGATGAAGGACGAAGTTGAAGCTTCGCGAACGCGAGAGGCCTAACGCGAATGCGAAGAAGAAAATCACTGGGCACTTGCTGCAGATTTTCTGAAATTTTCCAAAATGCAAAACTACCCAGAACACCTCCGAAAACACTCCCGAGCTCTCGGGGCTCCTAACCAATCACACACACTAACTCAATAACATCCTACGAACTTACTCAGGCGATCAAATCACCAAAAAAACATGAAGATCAATGAATCAAGCCTCAAAAATCATCATTTCCATTTTACACTTCTTAAACTTCCAACTTTAGATAATTAGGTCCTAAATACGTCAACGACGTCCGATTTCGACCAAACCTCATAGAAAGCGCTGAACACATATTTAAGACCTGTACCGGGCGTCAGAACCATAATACGAGTCCGATACCATAGCATTTTAATCAATTTTCATTTTCATTTTCCTTAATAATTTCTGAAAAACAATTTAACAGAAAAATTCTTTTACTCGGGTTCTAGACCTCAGATTTCGATTCCGGGCACATGCTCGAGTCCCATATTTTTCTACGGACCCTCCGGGACCGTCACATCATGGGTCCGGGTCCGTTTACCCAAAACGTTGACCAAAGTCAACTTTAATCATATTAATATCAAAATTCTTCAAATTATTTTCACAGATTTCACATATTTCAACATAAAAACTTTTCGGCTACACGCTCGAACTGCACATGCCAATCGAGGTAAGTAAAAGTGAGGTTTTTAAGGCCTCGGAAGCACGGAACGAATGAGAAAATAGGTGATGACCCTTTGGGTCGTCACATTTGCACTAACGCCCTAAGACCCGCGGCGCGGTAGTGTATTTTTATTTGAGTAATTTTTGTTTTCCCTCACTTTTTGATATCTAGACTTGGTCCTCGACCCCCGAACGTGATTCCGGCTTAATTTCTTGAGCTTTCACTTAGACTTCAAATCTCTAACTTATTTAAATTAGCTCCAAATTATCTTAATAGCTCGAAATCACTTCCTGGAAGGCATAAAATACCTAATAAGTGCAATACAATAACATTTAAGCTCAAAACACAAGTAAAATGCAGTAATTGGAGTGCAAACTATGACTAAAATACAGGTTTCTAGGTTACCATCTAAAGGAAATAAATCTTTAGAACAAGACTTATTTAAATCTATATAATCTAAACAGACTTGCCATTTTTCATTCTTTTTGGAACCACAAAAGTATTAGCTAACCAGTCAGAGTACTTTACCTCTCGTATTGAACCGATTTTCAGAAGTTTTTTTACCTCATCCTGGATCACTTGATTTTTTAAGGCTCATTGCTTTCTTTTCTTTTGCTTGACGGGTGGGTGTAACGGATCCTCATTTAGTTTATAAGTCATCACCTCTTGTGGTATACATGTCATATCTGAATGCAACCTAGTAAAGCAATCCGCATCACTCTGACCTTGTGTGTTTTCAGTTGAGGTATGGATAGAAGCATCCCCAACTGAATTATTTAATTTCTATTTCACGTATGCATCATTAGATGTTGTATTTACAATCACCACTGAATTAATGCTCCGTGAAGCATGTTGATCTCTGCTGATTTATCAGATCCCCCACTGTGAAGGAAATTTGATAACTTGATTCAACGTGGACGTAACGACATCCATATCATGGATCTATGGCCTTCCCAAGATTATATTATAGCCCATGTCTGCGTCAATTACTTGGAACTTTATATCTTTGATGACTCATATTGCAAACATAACAAGTACAAATTCTCCTTTCGCAGCGACACTTGAATTATCAAATATAGATAAAGACCGTGCCTTTGGTATGACCTTATCATTAGCTTGGATTTCATTTATTATTCTCAACAAAATGATATTTACTGATCTACCTGGGTCAATCAAAACTCGTTCATATTAGTAACATGTACAAGTAAAGATATTACCCGTGCATCATTGTGAGGAATCATCAAGCCAACTGTATCTTTGTCATCAAACATTATATTATCACCTTCCAAGACTTAGCAAATTTATTTCCCGTGAGTGACAGTAACCTTTGATATCTTTTTTTCCACCTGTGTATGTTACCCCACTGGCATCATCTCCTCTGGTTATGACATTTACCGTTCTCTTTGGTGATAGAGGCTTTGGGGGTTCTTGCCTATTTTTCATGTATGATTGACTCCCTTTCTCACAGAATAGATCAGTAAGATAACCTTACTTCAATAGATATTCAACTTCCCATTGCAAAAGCCTGCATTCTGTTATTCTATAGTCATGTCCATTGTGAAACTCGCACCAGAAATTTGAGTTCCTTTTGTTTGAATCTAATCTCATCTCTTTCGGACATCACACCTTATCTTCCATTCCTCTTACAACAACCAACAATTCAAAGGTGCTGACGTTAAAACTATAATCTCTTATTCTTGCTTGAGTACTGAAATCGTTGCTTCGAGCATCTCGCTCCTTTTTGAATTTGGATGAAGAATTTGCCTCTTTTTTTCCTTGATCTTGAATCAAATCATGCATTCTCTTGTAAGGCTCATACCTATTTTTACCAGACTTTCTCTCTGATTCTGATCGTCTTGAACTTGGTATTTCATATTCCATTGGCTGTGTAATCGTATCTTCTTTTATCCGCAATTTGGTGCTATATCGATTGTACACATCATTCCAAGCATAATGCTCAATGGTCTGGCCATCTCCATGTTGTCCATCAATGCACGAAGCAGACCTTTCAAGTGAATTTTCTCGTGAGTGCTGAGGAGTAGCTGTAGGTGTGTGATGTGGTGGGGTTTCACCTTGTTGATTCAACTGGTTGTTCTTGTTAGCGATGGACATGTTTTATTGCTAAAAATAAAGTTTGGAAAGTGAATAGATTATCATATTTTCGGTAACATAACCAATTTATTTAACCCAAAAATAGATTTTTCATTCAAAGTTAATATCAAGAAGAAATCGGGTTACTGATAACCAAAATTACTTCACTTTATTGGTAATTTGAAGAATAAAAAGAATAATGGAAATAATAGACAAGGAAAGAGAACTTAAAGTAGATCGTTAATCTCTCCCAGAATTCCGGTTTGAACCTTTTGAATAAAGTAAAAGACTAATTGCATATATCGATCAAAATTTAGATGTCTTTACAAATGAGGATCATGTCCTTATATAAGGATTCATAATTAAAATGGTTTCGATACTTAATTCTGGCCAATTAATGACAAGAATTGCCTTGATTGTCCTTTACCACATATAATTATAACGATAATATTAATGATTGAGGATTCTTCATAAATGATCAACTTCGATTTCCTTTCCGTATTTATAACAATTTTATGAATCTTCCTTCTTTATGGTATTCATCTGTTTCGTACCTATTTTTTCTTTTCCAACTGTTAGGTCTGGTATCTTTTCTGGCAAAACACCGGGGGTATTCTGCTCGTGTCTTTTTCATTCTTCTAATTTACTTAACCAGATCTGCCACTTGTCCCTTGCTGATGATCCACGTGTCATACCTTCTTTCCACCAATACAGTTAAAGGGTGAGAAAATCTAATTAAGGAGGTTAGTATACCACATTCATTCAAGGAAAAATGTGAAAGATACATAATGCAACAATACAAAAAAATCACTACATACTACCTAAATAGTCAAACAAAAGTCTTGCAATATGATGACCTAATTGAACCACCACAGCTTTTAGTAAAAATATCAATGTCCAATTGCCCACTGCACTTAAGATTTCTTGGAGAAAAGCATTTAGTATGAGAAACATTTTAGAATTCCCAATTGCCCACTACAAGCTAATGGTAATGCTTTAGTGCCCTTCATATTGGACCTTCACTTTCTAAAAGATACATCAATATTCAAAGCCATGTGGGATTGCATCTTGACTGAAAGGGATTCACCACTAGCTGTGTTAATTCTTGAAAAAGAAAAAAAAAACAGAATTTGAGAAAAAATTGCATGATCTTTTCCTAAGAAGTACCTATAATGTTTTATTCTTTTATGTGGAGTCCTTAACCTAAGGGATCACTTATAGTTGACTTGAGGTTTAATAAAATGCCTTTAACATTCCGCTTAGCAAAATATATTCCTCAAGATATTTGTAAACTATATATTTTTTTAACTCTTTTACCACTAATAGAATTTTCTCTTATATAAACTACAAAGAAGATTGAACAGAAAAATTTATTTTAACTCTATTTTGCACAGCATGATTTTTGGATGAAGGGAACTCAATTGAACCGTATACCCCGTGGCTACATGTAGGGTGTACATGAATCGGGTTGGTTCGGTTTTTACCAAAACCCAACCAAACCAACTATATCGGTTTGGATTGGTTTGGTTTTGTCAGGTTTTTCGGGTTTTCGGATTTTTTTGTTACATAAATATTATTTCAATCTTACTTTGTTAAAATTATAGATAAAACTTTGATAAGTGAATATATGTTTAATAAATATGAAAAAAATTGACAAACATATGATTTATTTAAATATTCTAATGGGAGAATTTTTTTTAGTAACACATTATAGTTATTTTCTTAGTCGTCTAACAATAGTTTTTCGTTAATTTACGCTTTCAGGGTTGATCCCAAATATTTCTACATTTTCTAAAGAAAAATCAATATAAACTCTTAAAAATATAAATAAAATTTATATATTTATATGTCGGTTTTGTTCGGGTTTTTTTACTCAATACCAAAACAGTCAAACCAAATATAATTGAATTTTTTAATCAATTTTGTTTGATTTTTCGGTTTGATGCGATTTTCCGGTTCGACTTAAACCCCCTAGCCACGTGCACAATACATGATTCGAGCTCCTTCCATTAAAATTTCATGGAAAATAAGAATAACCAATGGTTTCTAAGAACTCGAAATGTTCCCTAAGTCTATAATAAACTGTTGTAATTAATTTGGAAACTTATACGTAAGAAATAAGGAAAAGGAACTGAATGTACTACAAATATGTATAGGAGCTGCTGTTCGTTAATTGATGGTGAAAATGAGGAGATTGAAGGAGAATTCTGCAAAATATTTCGAAAATAGAGCCAAATCAAGAATTTTGCGATTGAGAGTAAATCAGAATAATTCACCATTCCTTGTTTACAGGGATTTGACTACCGATTTTCGTTAATAGTGCTTAAGACATGAGTGTGAAAAAAGAAAGCTAAGATATTTTCAATGTTACCGTTGTGTTGTTTAGTAATTAATTAAAATAGTCGTCCACTTAATTTCTTAAATTAAAAATAGATGGCAAATATATAATATATAGTTTATGTATAATCTATGTATACCGGCTAAAAAAAGTAAATATTAAATCTAGCCGGCGTAAGGAATGGAAGGTGTTAAAGTGAATATTAAAGAGATATTAAAGTCCATCTCAAATATAAGAAATTAAAATTGAAGTTCAATTTTTTAAAATGTTGGTGAAGTATGTTAGAAAAGTATTTCAAGTGAAATGGCAATAGTTTTCAATAACTAACCTTTAGTTTTTTTTTCTACAATTGACATTTATTCGGAAAATTTGTTTTGCCCAAATGTCTACATATTTTATTTCTTGAGAGGTAAATTTGATTGAGAGTTGAACTTAGAATTTTTAACGCCTGACAGGTAAAAGATATGGGGCCCGGGGGGGG
>MU768207.1:24584-43671 GCA_026770625.1 Nicotiana glauca
AAAAAAAACAAAACAAAAGGTGAGGTTCACTGAAATGGTATACCTTTTGTAGCTTGACCAGTGTTTAACAACATAGTTATCCAAACTTCATTGAAAACATCAAGCTGTTCGTCTGATGCTCCAATAATCTGTCACAAAGTATTATTTACTTATCATACATGAAATAACTAGACATAATGCTAAATAAACAATAGAATCCCCCCCCCCCCGGCATCTCCAAACTACCTTGTAGTTAATAGCATCAAATATCTCGTCAAGAAATTCTAACGCCCGTTCATTTTCATCCTTGCCATATTCGAATAGAGCTTCTGCAAGCTAAAATAATATACATATAAGGAAAGATTAAAAAGTTAAAGTGAATGAAACAGTTTCTATCTATCATATATCAATCAAGCAACTAATAGATGCGTCAATATTTCAAACTTGTGATAGACCGAGTCACTTTCAAAGGCCGAGTCATAAAACCAGTACTAAAATCAATTGGAAAAACCTTCTGAAAATGAAAAGTCTATGCTATTGAAAGAGAAAAGAAACTGCAAGGTATGAGTATATTTTCTCCAAAAAACTATACATAAGTTGGTAAATACAAAAAAGAAAAAAGATAAAGAAATGGACAAACCAGTATTGCTCGCTGCATATGTTGTCGTTTTTTCTTGGTCATTTTGGAAATTCTACAGGATAAAAGAACAAACTTTCAAAGTAAGTGGTTGGACAGCCTGGTCTATGAATGAAAAGAATGGCTAAATTCGTTCTGACCTGGATTTCAAACCCTCGAGCAACTCTTCCGCTTTAGAAACTTCGCCTGTACAAGATAGGGCCCATACCACCAATACATCCAGGTGCCATTCAAGATACCAGAAAGCCTAATATAGAAGTTTTTCTTCCTTAGTTTTATATTTGGTAAGGGGGTAAGGGAGGGATTGTTCAAAAGCATGCAGCGATGCGTAACTTAAATCACTAAAGGTCATTGCAGAAAAGCATAAATATAGGAAATTTGTTCCTACATTTCTTCATAACATCTTTGACTAGTTAAAGGTGCTAGCTTGTTTAGCTGATTTTCCACTTCTAATATAGGAAAGATCTACATAACTCCAACTAAAGTGCATACACATGCAATTATGGTATAAATTAAAAAGAGAAATTAACACGCTTTTGCACCTGAACTCACTTTATTTGTCAGACAATCAGCTAGGATCTTCAAACGATCCCCAAAGACATTAATCCCACCTCGTACATATACCCGGAGTAACAAACCAACAGCATTCAAGTACACCTACATGTTTCCAAGAACACTGTTAACTCTCATCAAGTATTATTGAAAGAAGTTGTTTGACTACAACAACTAACTTACTTCGGCTGGAGAGGCATCGCTTCGTTCCAACTCTTTCCAGATGTTCTGGTCATACACGTCTCTTACTTTTTCCATGGGAGAATGACCTTCCAAATAACAAAGCGCGACATGCCACCAATTGTGCGTATACCTGCAAATATCCTAGTGGTTAGCTTTTAAAAATTACAAAATTCAAAGCTGAACTAGTATCGGATTCTGCGCATACATAAAAGATGACAAAGAACTCCAGGTTCTTGAGCACTTCTCCATAAATTGTACTGCTTCTTTAAAACGACACTCGTACTGATAAACATGACAGAGCTGCAAGGAGATTGTCATGAGATAAGCAAAAAGTATTATACTAGAATAGCACTGAATGAATAAATGAATTTCCTCCAGCAAGCCAACATATTTGCATGTATTTAGACGATTTCTTTAGCCAATCCAACTAACATTAGCAGTTTTCACTAGCAAATATCAGCTAGAAAGGAAAGAGTAACTCACAGCATGATGTGTCCAGGCATCTTCACTATCAATCTCAAAGCCTTTGTTTGCAGCTTCTTCTGCATCTGTGTATCGACCAAGTTCTAAAAGTGAAAAGGCGAGCATGCCATAAATGTAACTTTCTTGTTTATTTACTGCTAGAACCTGTAGACCAAATTCAAGAAACCTGAATTTATTTATAAGGAAACAATTACAATAGTCACTCCTATTAAATCTTTGGATATTTATGTCAGGCACAAGTAATTTATTTCATTTATATTGCCAAGGAAATTAAGGAAGACGTCAAGGCGATATTCAATAATGAACCTGCTCAACAAGTTTCAGAGACAAATCAGGACGACCCATGTAGAAGCAAAGCACTTGAGCCCTTTTAAGAGAGACCAGATCTCTTGGGAAATCCTTAAGCAGCTGCAAATAGGTATCGAATTATCATTATCAAGCAAGAGATTTTGCTAAAGATCATAAATGATGACACCGCCTATTATTCATCCCTGTCTACCACCACAACAACAATAAAAAACACAGTGTAACCCCACGTGTGAGGTCTGGGAAGGGTAATGTGTATGCATACCTTACTTCTACCTTGTGAAGGTAGAGAGGCTATTTTCGATAGACCCTCGGCTCAAGAAATAGTGAAGATAAAGTAACAAACAGTAGCAACAACAATGTAATAGGAACAAATGGCACAACATGTAATAATAAGGAGCCAGGAATAAGAAAATACAAAATAGTACTAGTAGTCTAGTACTACTGGTAAGACTACGAGACACTAAAAGACTATCTGTCAACCTTCCACCCTAATTCTCGACCTCCGCCCTTTCCTATCGAGGATCATGTCCTTGGTAAGCTAAAGCAATGACATGTACCACCTAATCACCTCACCCCAATACTTCTTTGGCCTACCCTTACCCTTCCTTAGATCTGCCATGGTCAATCTCTCACACCTCCTGACCGGGACATCTATGTCTCCTCTGCACGTGTCCGAACCATCTCAGCCTCAATTCCCGCACGTGTCCTGACATGTCCTGCCTATTCATCCCTGTCTTCTTTTTTTAATAGTCCATCTTATTGCATCCTTATGGTTTTAAAGTAGTAATATTTTTGCTAACTATGGCACAGACCAACCAAATCAGACATGACATGTTATTTTCAGATTCAATGAAGACCGAATGTGAATTCAACAGAGCATAATGAAAAGAGTTGTCAAAAGAAAATAAAGAATGGAAAGAATAATTTGACACACTAAGTTTTATTGAACATAATAGCAAATTGTAACTATTACAACTATCGATAATCAAAAGCTGATAAGACCACATAAATAAATATCATCAGAACTGAATAAAACTTAAAAGTAACCAAATCTATGAAAAAAGAAGATCATTTCAAGCAAGCAGCAAAAAAGAAAAAAATGAAAAAAAAAACCAACCTTAAAGTGTAGTTCAACAGCCACATCATCATCTCTATTTGGTGAAATCAAACAATTAATTGCATCAAAAACCACTTTCTCATACAAGCTAGCTTGTTCCTAAATAACAAACATTAACAAGACATAAGTAAAACTAAACTCCTAAAATACAAAAAGAAAAAATGAAAATAACCAAAATATGCCAAAAACAAAAGATAATAAAACTGTACAAGATAAGACTTGGCAGCTTCAAGAAGAAGCATAGCACGTGAAGAATCACCAGAGCTAAGATAATGAGCAGCTAAAATATTAGCCAAAACACAATTTGGGTCTTGTTTTGGTGCTTCTAATATTACTGACCTCTCTCTTCCATAACTAAGTACCTGAGCTCAATAAATCAAAGTTCAAATAAAGTAAGAAATTATACACTTCACACTAACTCAATATCAACAAAAAAAATCTAATCTTTTTATACCGATGCTGATAAAAAATTAATCTTTTTTGCTGAAACTGATAAAAATTAAGCAGATATGAAAAGGGTATGTACCTGATGATAATAAGAATTAATTGCAGAGATGCAAGAATCAGAATTGGTCTTTACTTCATAACCCCATTTGTCTACTTTGAATCCTTCCATTTTCCTGAGGTTTTATTGTTTCAAACTTGGTCTGCAGCTGGTTCTTGAAAATGGGGTAATTGTTTTTTGCCTTAGGGGAAAGTTACAAGAAGGAGAGATATATATAGTAAACTTTTAAGAGGAAAAAAAAAAAGAAAAAAATTAAAGAAAGGTATCATATTTCTCTTTTGCACGCCGTTTAAAAAAATATTAATTATATTCTACCCTTATTTATATATTAAAATATAATTTCTCTTTATTAAATATTTAATTTTATGTATTATATTTATCTTTAAGATCAATTATTATTAAGGATAAAAAAATTAATTTTATCATAAACTTCTAAAATGATAAATAATTTACCATAATTATTTTCTTGTAGTCATAATTATTAATATGAGAGGGAGGGAGTATACACTTTCCTATTTACTCTATCTACAACAATAGTCGTGCCTCAACTTTAAATAAGTTGGAATTATATATATCTCATTTCTTTCTTTAAGTTTAACTAATATTATTATTATATTAAAATAAAATAAAAATAAAAACAACAAATAGTATAAAAGCTTCTTAAGCAGTTCCAAAAGAATATTACTCCTTTCGCCTTAATTTATGTCATCTTTCTTTATTTAAAAATAATTTATCATTAGTGTGTCTACTTTATCTTAATAAGTTAATTTACAATTACATAAATATTTATTATATTTTATTTTAGACTATAAATTTTTAAAAAATTTCCTTTTTTTTTGCTTAAACTTCATCGTTACATAATTGTTTAAAAAACATTAATTTTAATTTTAGTTTTGTTCATTTAATTTATATCCTCGCAAAAGTTGATGTAACTAATTTTCCATCACAAATTTCAAAAATTAATTTTAATATAAATTTGATATCTCATCAGACATAGTAAGTTGTCGGTGAAGTTGTTGTTATTTAATTAGGAGGTTACGGGTACGAGTAGGAGAAATAACCTCTCGTAAAAATACATAATAAAGTTGTATACAATAGATATATATAATTCAGTCCTTCTTTAAATCCCACACATAATAAGAATTTAGCTCACCGTACTGTCCTTTATAGAACATACAATAGATATATATAATTCAGTCCTTCTTTAAATCCCACACATAATAAGAATTTAGCTCACCGTACTGTCCTTTATAGAACATACAATAGATATATATAATTCAGTCCTTCTTTAAATCCCACACATAATAAGAATTTAGCTCACCGTACTGTCCTTTATAGAACATACTCCCTCCGGTTCAAAATAAGTAATTTTTTTGGATGTTTTCATACAGATTAAGAAATTCACCTTTTAGCATTAATTACCAATGGAATTGACCATATTAACTTTTATTATCTCACATAAACACTCCTAACACATATTCCAACACTATTTACTCTAAGGACATTTTTCTTGAAAAAAAATAATTAATTTATTTTTGAAATTTAAAAAATTTATTTATTTTGAACCATAAGAAAAAGGTCAAAAAATCACTTATTTTGGACGGGAGGGAGTATACAATAAGTTAGACCAGAGTAGATAGTAAACGTGGAGGTTGGTGTTGGGAAAGGGACGAAATAAGTGTAGGAAGTGTAGATGGGTCCGAGGAAATATTTGCTGTCGAAATGCTGGTTATCTTGACTAGGATAGCAGATATATATAGCTTTTGATCTTTTTCGTTGAGTGACAGCTGCATATAACGCCTTCACTCTTTGGATCCAAATATTTATTAGTATTTATCATATGATGAAATATATCTTATCCAAACTAGTTTGATAATAAAAGGTAGAGTAGCAATTGTTAATGTTGGCAAGGCTTTGTGTTAAGAGACCGTTCAAAAATGGATACTACTACTAGTACTATTTAACTGTTTAAGCTCAATTATTTATCTGCTTGTATTGTGTTTAATTGATCCAGTTTCTCATTCAAATTTTCTTACTTAAAAGTTTACCTTTGGTTTTTGTTATAATTTTTACATTTTTATAATATATTGGTTACCATCATTTCTTATTACGACCCGGAATTTTTATCTTTGGGATCGTGAAGGCGCCTCACATTTCACTTACTAGGCAAGCCAACGTTACAGGATCTTTAAGCCAACTTCAATGAATTTCAATAAGTAAAATCAATTAAGCCGAAATGAAACTAAAATCGAATGCGGAATGACATAAAAATCAATAATATCTAAGTACAACCAGAATTTGGAGTCACAATTCACGAGCTTCTAGAGTTTCTACATACAGAGTTTGAAATAAGTACAATTACCTTAAACGATAAGAACAGTAAATAAGAGAAAAGTGAAATGGGACTTCAAGGTCTGCGGACGCCAGCAGATCTACCTCGAGTCTCCAAAGCAAATCCGAGTTGAAACGCCTCACGGACAGCTGGACCAGTACCAAACTCTGCACGAGAAGTGCAGAGTGTAATATGAGTACAACCGACCCAATGTACTCCGTAAGTATCGAGGCTAACCTCGACGAGGTGATGAGACTATGACAGGACACCCACGTAAATAAACCTGTGCAGATAACAATATCCGTCAACATAACAACAATTAAAGGCTAAATATATACTGTTGGGAAAGGACATGAAAAGGGGGTACAAGATACGAAAAGTACAGCTGGGAATGATATCAAGAAACAGTCAATAAACCCTTAACCAGCAAAACAAATATATAATGAACAAAACTGCATGGCATCTCCCTTCGTGCTTTTACTCTCAACCTCACTATGAAACAATAATAAAAGTACATCATCACCCTTTGTGCTTTTACTCTCACTTTCATCATAAATCAATAGATACGGCACGACATCACCCTTCGTGCATTAACTCTCAAAACATGGCACAACACCATCCTTCGTGCATTTACTCTCACAATACGGCACAACATCACCCTTCGTGCATTAACACTCAAATACGACATGGCATTACCCTTCGCGCATTAACACTCTCCCTTACCATATAACAACAGAGAGATAGAATGAACAAGAACAAGCCTTACGTCAAAGATGGTTCCACAATACCAACCTCAACTTCAGACACAATACTTAATTATCACAGATAGTCCATAAACGCGGAAAGAATGATCAATTTAGTAATTAACTAGCCTAAGCATGAATATCATGATCAAAAGAAAGCACTAAATTACAAGAAACAACACCCGCATGCTTTAGCCCAACAACAACGCATTAGTACTCGTCACCTCACATATTAAACAAGTAGAAAATAGGCAAACAAGTCATAATCCCTCAAGTCAAGGTTAACCACGACATTTAACTCGCTCCAAAGATCAACTCAAAGCTCAACCTCAACTTTGCCTTTCAAACAAGCCTCCGAACCAACAAAATCTAGCAAATTACCAACCAAACGATCCAAAATAAGCTGTAGGAACTACCCACGATTGCAAAAGATTCAATTTAGGTCATTATTGATAAAGTCAACAAAAGTCAATTTCAGGGCTTGCTTGGTCCAAATTCGAAATTCGGACCAAAACCCGATTACCCATTCACCCCCGAGCCCCGTTATGTAATTTGTTTCGAAATCCGACCTCAATTTGAGGCCTAAATTCTAATTTTATATAAATCTCTGATTATACCCAAATTCCCAATTTCCATCATGAAAGTAATAGATTTTAGGTTGAAATATTATGAAATGTAATGGAAGATTGAAAGAAAATAGGTTAGAATCACTTACCAATGATTTGGGGAAGAATGACTCTTGGGACAATCGCCTTTAGGGTTCTCCAAGTTTGAAAACTTGAAATAATGAGATAATTTCCGTCAAACTCTGATTTTGTTCAGGCACAGGTGTTGCAATTGCGACAATTGTGAACCCACAAATGCGAGAAAACCTTCGCAATTGCGAAGGTCTTACATTCCGGCTGTCATCATTATTGCGATGGTTTGTTCCCAATTGCAAACATGAACACCCCACAATTGCGATCACTTGATCACAAATGCGAACATTGTCCCCTCAGCCCCACTTCGCAATTGCGAAAAAATTGGTCGCAAATGCGAACTCGTGGTGCCCAGCTATTCTCCGCAATTGTGAGGAAATAGCATGCAATTGCAAACCTTACAAGAGTCCTGCAACGTCGCAAATGCAAGATCTGACCTCACAATTGCGAGGTCTGAGGCATGCACCAGAACTGCAGCACACCGGCTTTGTTTTCCAAGTCCAAACCACTCTGTAGCTTATTCGAAACTCACCCGAGCCCTCGGTGTTCCAAACCAAAATATGCACACAAGTTCAAAAATCATACGAACTGGCTCGCCCGATCATATCGCCAAAATAACATCTAGAACTAAGAATCGGATAGCAAATCAAATGAAATTTTCAAGAGAATTTATGAACTTTTATTTTTAACAACCGGGCATACGAATCACATCAAACTAAATCCGTTTCTCACCAAATTCGACATGCAAGTCATAAATACAGTAATGGAACTATACCGGGTTTCGAAACTAAAATACAGACCCGAGATTTATAAAGTCAGACATCGGTCAAACCTTTAGATTCATTAAGCCTTTAAACTTTAATTTTTTAACAAAATACGATAACTCGAGCTAGAGAAATCCGAATTCGATTCCGGGCATACGCCCAAGTCCTA
Organism: Nicotiana glauca; assembly: GCA_026770625.1. NCBI lineage: Eukaryota > Viridiplantae > Streptophyta > Magnoliopsida > Solanales > Solanaceae > Nicotiana > Nicotiana glauca. Next base: position 33,056 of record MU768207.1, read on the forward strand.
AATCACGATACGGACCCACCGGACTGTAAAAATATAGATCCAAAAAATTTCTTAAAATATATAATATCAACTCCAATGAATTTTTAAGGCAAAATTTTATATTTTATCAATATTTAACATAAAAGCCTTTCGTAAAAATATTCGGACTTCTCATGCAGATCGAAGAAGACTAAAATGAGGTATTTGAGGTCTCAGTTTATCCAATTTGCATGTAACTTTATGTTTCAATTTTATTTTTTCTATGCCCATTGACTTGATTTCTTCCTATAATGAAAAAAAAATAAAGACTACTTCTGATTTCGTTTTAATTTAATAATAGTTATAAAAATTATTAGTTTCATTTTGTTAGCGACTAAAAAAATGATATTTAATTCATGCCACGCTATATTAATTGTATTCAAAGTATTTATTTGATAATATAAACTTTTTTTGCTACAGCGGTTTTGGATAAAAGATTACTTATATATACATTGAATACTAATATTTTAATTAAATATATTATTCATATACTAAAATATTATGTAAATTAATTTGTATGTATCTATATATTTAAATAATATATCAAATTTAAAATTACTAAGAATAAAAATAAAATGTTATATTTACATGATCTTGTCCTAATTCTTATTTTATTTGCCATAATACTTACGATTTTTATCCTAAATTTACTTATTAATTCCAAATAGATATAAATATAAATATCGATAATGGATATTATCTTAAAATTGCCAAATATCATTTCCTTATTATAGTTATTCATGGAAGATGCATCAAGTTGAACCCAGGAAAAGAGAGATTTTATTATAGGGAAGTCTCATTTACATGATTATGCTCAATATATTTATAGCCATAATATTTACTCAAACGTTGAAGCAAATTCTGGAAATCAAAAGACTATTTGATATTTAATTTTTTTTTGCTATCTGGATAAACATAGACGTGTGTCCTATAAATAACATTTATTTTTTTTAAAAATTGCTTTATTCAAATATTGATATGGTGTTGTAAAGAACTATAATTGTAGGATTTTAAATATGATAGAGTTTTTATTTATATGGAGTATTTCTTTTTTTGGCTAGATGCGAAGCAGTATTTAATTAATTATAAAAGATAATTAAAGTTCCTAACATGATTGCATACGATAATTAGCCGAATAAAGTAAATTATATAGACAATTATATCTGACTTTTGAGTTGGAGGTTTTGAAAAGTTTCTCAATTTTTTATCGAGAAGATTTTGTTATTTAACTAAGTATTTCTTTTGAATGTTTTCAGAGACACTTTTTGAAAATATTCAACAAGAAAAAGGCTGTGGAAAATTATTTTTTTATTTCTGTATAAATAACTTTGTACAGTGTTCTTTATATATACACTATCAATGTGTAGCTTACTAATAAAGATAAATACAAAGAAGTAGTCGACTAGTAAAGATAAATACAAAGAGTTTTATTTAGAGGTATCCATACTATTCTAAACTTCTTGTAGAAGAGGGACTTTGGCTTTATCTTGACCGTAGATCTGGGGTACTGAGTGCGCTCCATGTGTCCATTCGATGAGACCAAGATTGTAACATTTTGGTCGTCTTTTTCAGACATAACCCAATACAATCTAAGTCTCTTATCCTCCATCATCTTCCTTATTTATTGTAGTATCATTGAAGAGATTATTTTCAGCAACAACCCCCCCCCCCCCCAAGTGGGAGGCAGGAGCTCAGACTCCCAACTTGTAAAGAAGAGGCTGATGTAATGGACCTGCAAGAGCTTTTGTGAATAAATCGTCAAGTTGAGACGAAGATGGAACAAAGGACAGAGAAATTAAGCCTTCAAGCAGTTTTTCACGAACAAAGTGACTATCAAGCTCGATGTACTTGGTCCATTCGTGAAAAATTGGATTCTTTGCAATATGAATCGCTGATTGATTATCACAATGGAGAGGAACTGTTAAAATAGGGGAAGCACCAATATCATGAAGAAGATGCACTAGCCTTGTAATTTCCGCCACCAGTCGTCTCATAGAACGGTATTCCGCTTCCGCAGAGGAGAGGGCAACCGTCGACTATTTTTTTGACTTCCAAGAAATGGGGCAGTGATAAAGACAAAGCGGTCGTTGCAAATATAATCCGATTTTTAAGTCCGGAGTCAAATCCTCAGGGAACTAACCTATCAATTACAACCCTTGATGATGTTATTATCAGCTCAAACAATTTCCAGATGCAAGATTTTTATCAATAAATATTGGATTTTTTTGTTTAACTAATTCAAAATGTTATTAAAACTAACAATAGGCTAAATCAGATATAATTCAATGGTAAAATATAGGTTATTGATTTTCCAATTGCTAGTTTAGGTCTTAACTCTTTTGCTATAATCTCGCCGTATCACTCTATGAGGATATGAGATATGTGCTATCGTAATTATCTCTCGATCAACGATGATAATTTACTAGAGCATTCTGTCGAATTACTCTAGCTGATAATTCATGCAGCTCTGAATTATTCCACCAAAGTTTCATTATCTCTAACCTCACTTTTAAATTCAAGTAATGAATCTCTTTAATTACCCAAAAGTGGTGTTGTTCAACAGTAGTCTAACCTAGTATTCTTTCTCAAGTAACACAAGGCAATTAGACACGATTAATCAAGGGCTCATTCAATTAATCACCATACAAAACATAGTTGAACAATCATATAATAAACCCGGCTCGATTATAACAAAATTGAGTCAAAACTTCATCCAACAATTGGTTCCATCAATCCTAGATTAAATGTTTAGTTACTCATAGCAAAGCGAGATAAAACTACAAAAATATTCATAATGTGCAATTGAAATAATAAAGAGACGATAGAAAAACCCTAATGATTGGTTGCTCTTCTCACACTTGTTCTAGCCTCCAAATCAATCTAAAAACAAGCTTAAACCTTGCTTGGGCGAGTTTGTTGAGTTTATAAAGGGTTGTGATAATTTTTCCCCGATTTACACTTTAGTCCCAAAATTCTGGGCAGTTACACAATCCACCGCGACCGCGGTGAAAGGCAAACATTCTGCCTCGCTTCCTTAGCCTACCGCGGTCGACCGTGGTTGTGGTGGCTTCAAGTCCATTCCTCATTGCCTCTTTCTTGCTTATTTTCCCTTGGGGTCTTCTTGATTGTCTTTTTATCCACCTTCTTGACTCCAAAATACTCCATAGGCTCTTCATAACTTGGATTAGTCCCTGCGAAGCAAAAGAACACCAATTAGAGTATTTTGTTATTATTTAGCCTTTAAAATCACAATAAAGCACGACACAATTACAGTGTAAATAACATCTATATAGCCTATTATCAGGTAGCAACCCAAACTGAGAAAAAACCCGCTCACCGATCTGCGAGTATCAGCACAAGATGCCCAATCGGAGTCACAAGAGGCTAAGATATGTAAGGAAGACCCCGAAGACATGAACAAAATAAAGCCAGGATGTCCACTGATGTATTTGAGAGTACGTAAAGCTGCTTGAAAATGGACAGTGTGTGGAGGTTGCATGTATTGACTTAAAGTCTGAACGACATAAAAAAGATCGGGTCTTGTATTTGATAAAAAATTGAGCTTTCCAAGTAATCGTCGGTAAACCATTTGGGTCATCACCTGCTTTCTTACCCATCCTGCAATTCTGAGGCCTTGAAAATCTCATTTAGGGTTGCCTCAATTTGCGTGCGCAGTCCGGGCGCGTAGCCGGAAAGCTTAAATATGAATTTTGTGAGAAAAATGCTAAATTTTGATATAAAAATGAATAAATTTGACTTCGGTCAATATTTTGGGTAAACAGACCCGGACCCATAACTTGATGGTCCCGGAGGGTCCGTAGGAAAATATAGGACTTGGGCGTATGCCCGGAATTAAATTCCGAGGTCCCAAGCCCGAGAAATGAATTTTTGTGTGAAACTATTTTCTGGAAATAATTGAGGAAAAATAGAAATGAAATTTGATTAGAAGACTATGGTATCAGGCCCGTAGTTTGGTTCTGGCACCCGGTACAAGTCTTATATATGATTTAAGAGGTTTCTGTAAAGTTGGTTGAAAACGGACATCGTTTGACGTGTTTCGGACCTAAAATGAAAATTTGATGTGTCATGAAAAATTGGGAAGAAATCATGAAATTTGAGGCTTAATTTAATGTATATGATGTTGTTTTGACGATTTGATCGAACGAATAAGTCCATTGGATGTTCTTGAGGTTGTGTGTTTATTTGGTTTGGAGCCCCGAGGGCTCGGGTGAATTTTGGATAGATGTCGAGTGCATTTTGAACTTAGAAATGTTGCAAAAAACTTGCTGGTATGCCTAGCCTGCAAGCTTCGCATGGCTCGCAAATGCGAAGGCTGGATCGCAAATGCAAAACCAGCCCAGGCTTTCCTTGGCTCGCAAATGCGAGGTCCTCTTCGCAAATGCGAAGGTCTGCCTATTGGCCAGGGATCACAAATGCGATGATTTATTCGCAAATGCGATAATGTGTTCGCAAATGCGAAGGTTTGCCATTTATGAAGGGTTCGCATTTCCCATATTTGGTCGGGGTTCGCAATTGCAAATCCCAGTTCGCAATTCCCACATCTGAGCTAGTGCATTTTTCATACTTAGTCGAATTTTGAATCATTTTTTACCCCATTTTCAGAACACAACTCCTTAGGCGATTTTCCAAGAACAAGACTTCTTCAAAATCATTTATAAGTCGATTTTTACTCATTTCTTTCAATCATTAACATGTTTTCAACTTGAAAATCAAGGATTTTCATGGGTGAAATTGGGAGTTTTGGGTAGAACCTAGGTTTTTCAAGAATTGGGAATTTGGACCTCAAATTGAGGTCCGATTTCAAAATAAATTATATATTTGGGTTTGTGGGGGAATGGGTAACCGGGTTTTGGTTAGAACTTTGGGTTTTGACCATGTGGGCCCGGGGGCAATTTTGGAATTTTTGGGAAAAACTTTGGGAAATTCATCTTTATGCATTCAAATTGATTTATTTAGTGTTTATTAAAGTATTAAGTAATTTGTGGCTAGATTCGAGCGGATTGGAGGTGGAATCACGGGGTAAAGCTATGGTTGAGGTTTGAGTGGAGTTCAAGGCATCGAGGTAAATGTTTGGTTTAACCCTAGCCTGAGGGAATAAGAGTTGAGTTTTATTTGCTACTTGTTAATTGTCGAGTACGATGTATAGGCATGGTGACGAGTATATATACATTGGTGTCTAGCATGATCGTGAGTCCTTATATTGCGAATATTTTGGTTGTTGTTATAACTCCCATGCTTAATTGATGACTTCTATATGTTGTAAAGAGTATGTGAAAGGAATTTTGATCTTTAAACTTTGTGGAGCGTGGGCTCGAGCTGAAATACAAATTGTGAAGGTATATGGGATAAGTAAATCTTTAGAGCGTTGGCTCAAGTGATAATGTGAACTATGAGATGAAAGAGAAGGAAAGAGAAAGAGATTATTGGTTTATTCCCTTGCCGGGACATTTTATTGTTTTGTTGGTTTTCTCCCTTGCTGGAATATGGAAACTTATGATATTGTTCCCTTGCCGGGATTTAACTGTTCAATTGCATTTCCTTGCCGGGATTTCTGTCATTATTTGTTTATCTCCTTGCCCCTTATTGGTGAATGTTGTTTCGGTGAGGAAGAGTGATAAAAAATGAAGGGTAATGCCGTGCATTATTTATTTATTTTAAGGAAAGAGTGTAAAGCACGAAGGGTCATGTCGTGCATTATTTGCTTATTGTGAAGAAAGAGTGTTAAAGCACGAAGGGTGATGTCGTGCCGCACGATGTATCATTCCGTGCCAATTCTATTGATTATATGCGAGGAATGAGAGTAAAAGCAAGAAGGGTGATGCCGTGCACATGTTATTTCTTGGTGAGTATGAGAGTAAAAGCATGGAGGGTGATGCCGTGCACTTGTTGATTTCTGTTTCATTACTTATGATTGAGTTGTGTTGTTTTCCTTTATTACTGGACGACTCTTATTTGGAAATTGTTGTTCCCCACAGCATGCTCCTCCTCCCATATTATTTATCTGTTTTTTTGTATTTCGATCCCGCTGTATATCTATGAAATTGCACAGGTTTATGTAGTAGTCCGGTCTAGCCTCGTCACTACTTCATCGGGGTTAGGCTGGACACTTACCAGCACAAGGGATTGGTTGTGCTGATACTACACTCTGTGCTATTTTGCACAGATCCAAGTTTCGGACAACAGCAGCAGTAGCATGGGAGCAGGCCTTCAGTACAGCGAGACCCGAGGTAGCCTTGCAGGCGTCTGCAGACCCGACATCTCCTCTATCCTTTATTTTGTCTGTTATCTCATTGTATTCGAGACAAACAGTTTATGTTCTCTTTCGGACGTTTGTATTTAGTATTCTTAGCAGTTCATGAGTATTGTGACACCAGTCTTGGGTAGAGGCTTTTGTTGAATTTTTTCGCATTTCTATTAAGTTTTCTATAATATTAAGACTTCCGCTTATTATTTAATTTCGTTGCTTTTGTATTACTTGCCGAAAATTGTTAAAAGAGATTATGTTTTTAATGAAAAAGTAATTAAATTTGGCTTGCCTAGCTCTCATTAGTAGGCGCCATCACGACTCCCGAATGTGGGAAATTCGGGTCGTGACATTGTGGAATTGAGTTTAAAAGTAGGTTTAAGAGGCGTGGAGACTGACCGACAACCTATGCAATTGAATTCTTCAAGCAACTCAAGGGCAAATTTGCGTTGGGTTACAACCAGTCCTCCTCCTTCCCATATTAATTCCATACCCAAAAATAGTGAGCCTCTCCTAAATCCTTAATTTTGAATTCGGCATCCAAAAATTGCTTGATTTCACTTTCTTGTGTATTGTTACCAGTAATGAGAATGTCATCAACGTATCTGCAAGGAGCGTAATTAAATCCCCAGTCTTTTTGAAGAACAAAGAGTAATTATTTAGCGAGGAAGTGAATCCTCTGGTTGCGAGCACAGGAGGACAAACGAGCATACCATTTACGTGAGGCCTGCTTTAAGCCATATAAGGATTTCCGGAGTTGACACACATAAGAGGGGGAAGGAGAGACTAGACTTGGAGGAAACCTCATAGAGACTTCTTCCTACAAGTCACCATGCAAGAATGCGTTGTTAATATCAAGTTGGTAAATCTTCCAATCTTTCTTAACTGCCAATGCTAAGATGCATCGTATAGTCGTCATTTTTACAACAGGAGAAAAAGTCTTTGTATAGTCAATACCCTCACGTTATGTATCCCCTCTGATTACCAACCGTGCTTTCAGTCTTTCTAAAGATCCATCTCACTTTAGTTTTACTTTGTAAATCCACTTGCAAAGTAAAGGTTTCTTGCCTTTTGGAAGCTGAACTATGTCCCATGTTTTGTTGGAATTCAATGCCTCAAACTCTTTATCCATGGCAACTTTCCACCTAGGATGCATCACAACTTGTTGGTAAGATGTTGGCTCAGTAATTTGACAAATAGAAGTAATAAGTATCTGGTTTTGTGGTGTCATTGCAGAAAAGGATGAATGATAAAAAGGAAGACAAGGTGGATTAGGTGAAATAACAGTAAAAGCACTATCACATATGTAATCTGATAGATACTTAGGTGGATTATGATCCCTTTGTGATCTCTTCAGTTGATGCTCAGGTTCTGAAGGCAACACTTCTTCACTAGAAACAGATGTAGAATTATTCAAAATAGGAGGAATAGAGGGAGAAGGTGAGTGAAAAATAGGTGACCTTAATGACTGAGATGCAAAATTATTAGGAGAAATTGCAGTATAGGGAGAAGAAGGTAAAAGCTTATTAGAGAATGAAAAAACAGACTCAATAGGAGATGGAAAGCATGCTGGAAAGAGTTTAGACAGTGGAGCTGAATAGGAAAAGGGAAAGATAGTCACAACAAACTTGACATATCTAGAAATGATAACCTGACTTGTTTGTAAATTTAAAATCTTGTATCCTTTTATTCCAAATGGATACCCTAGAAAAACACCAGGAAAGGCTCTAGGACTCAACTTGTCTCTATCTCTGAAAAGAGTAGAACTGAAGCACAAGCAACCAAATGGCTTAAGGAAGGAGTGATCTGGATCTGTCCTAAGTAGAACATGGTAGGGATATTTAAGTTGAAGTACTTGAGAAGGAAATCTGTTAATCAAATGGGTAGCTATAAGTAAACACTCCCCCCATTATTTTTTAGGAACATGTGACCGAAACATCATTGCCTTGCAAGTTTCCAACAAATGTCTATGCTTTCTTTCAACTACCCCATTTTGTTATGGGGTTGCTACACAACTAGTATGATGGATAATTCCTTGAGAATTGTAGTACTCTGTTTGAATTTGTCCCGTCCCTAGTTCAAATGCATTATCTGATCTGATCATTTTTACTTTGGTGGAAATCTGTCTTTCAACAAGGGTTGGGAAAGCTTTCAAAGTAGGAAATGCATTATATTTGGTGGATAACAAGAAAGTCCAAGTACTTCTAGAGAAATCATCAACCACTGTTAGAAAGTACTTCTCCCCTTTATTTGTTGGTATGTTGTATGGTCCCCATGTGTCTATATGTATTAAGTCAAAACAGTTCTTGGATCTAATTGTGCTTTTGGTAAATGGTGGTTTAGACTGTCTTGCCATATGACATACTTCACAAGGGAATTTGTTCTTATTTGTAGAAGTAACCTGTATTGCTTTAATATGTTTCATAGCACCATATGGTAAGTGTCCCAAATAAAAATGCCACAATTTGTTTGAATCAGTTACATTGATGCCATCATTTGAAACAGAAACATTTATATTGATGTTTTCATTTAAATTTGCAGGACAAACGGGACTCAAGAGGACAGGACACTCTGCCCTTTCACAAACAGACTCTAAATCAGAAGACAAAGACCCTGGTAGTCTATGCCTACCACTAGAAGAAAAGGAAGCTAAAATAGGTAATTTAATTGAGTGTATTCTTAATGTAGAAGTGTCATCCTTGAGCACATAGATATCACCTGTGGTTTCACCAAAAAGAGGCTCCTTCCTTATTAAGGGGCTTGCAAAATGAATCCGGCCTTAGTAAACAACAAATAATAATTCATATCATTGACAAACTGACTTAGTGACAAAATATTATGCTTGAAATCAGGCACATGTAACATATTGGAGAGTTTCATCCCTGGAGAAAGAACTATATTGCCTATATCATAGGTTTTTACTTTATAAGAATTGCCCAAATTAACTAGAAGTGGTGTGGAAAATACCCTTAGATCATGCAACAAGTATTTTCAAAAGTCATATGCTGTGTCACACCACTATCTAGAATCCAAGGATTTTTGGTTTTTGAAAGAAGTGAGGTAAGGGAAAGCAAAGCATGTTGCATACCAGCTAGATTTGCGACTGCAATAGGTTCAGAGGAAGCTGTAGGGGTTCCTTGCAGAGATTGAAACATTTGGATCAACTGGTCACACTGCTCCTTGGTGAATCCTTATGCTCCAACCAAAGTGGAAACACTTTCTCCTGTTATTCCTGAGCTTAAATCCCTTCCAGGTATTGCCATGTTAGCTTGTTGACCCCCAAGAATTCCTCTTTTCTGCTTGTTTACCTTAAAATGCTCTGGATATCCTGCCAATTTGTAACATTCCTCTTTAACATGCCCAGATTTTTTTACAGTATTTGCAGTACAAATCATTCTTCTTAATTTCAGTATTATGGCTGAGATTAGTTGACTTGTAGTCATTTGTAGTCCTCTGTGCATTTCACTTTTGTCCAGAAGTCATAAAAGCAGTAGAATCATTTATAGAACCAGTGCTCTGATATCATAAAAATATTCAAGAAGAAAAAGGCTGTAGAAAATTATTTTTTTATTTTCTGTATAAATAACATACAGTGTTCTCTATATATACACTGTCAATGTGTAGCTTACTAGTAAAGATAAATACAAAGAAGTAACTGACTAGTAAAGATAAATACAAAGAGTTTTATTTACATGTATCCACACTACTCTAAACGTCTTATAGAAGAGGGACTTTGGCTTTATCTTGACCGTAGATCTGGGGCATTGAGTGCCCGCCATGTGTCCATTCGATGAGACCAAGATTGTAATATTTTGGTCATTTATTTCAGACATAACCCAAATACAATCAATAGAATCTAAGTCTCTTCTCCTCCTTCATCTTACTTATTTATTGTAGTATCAGTGAAGAGGTTCCAGCAACACTTTTTTTGATTGAAGTGTTTCTGACAAAAAGATAATTCTAATATAAATTAAAGTTTCATAATAAAATTGTACTGAATATTGGCAAGTCAAAATAGAATTAAAATAATTAAAATTTTAGTTACACTTAATGAGATTCCATATATAGTTATTAACTTATTTGATAATCTCCTCATAAGTTTTCCTTAAGATTATCAAGTGAAAATTTAATTATAGTAAATGAGATTTCATTTATCATTCATAATCTATATTTCTTATTTGACAATCTCTCCGCGAACTCCCCTTAAGCTTGCCAAGTGGCTTGTTAATAACTTGTCACTTGGATTAATTAAGGTGGAAACTTTATATATATATATATATATATATATATATATATATATATATATATATATATATATATATATATATATATA
>MU768207.1:45113-57672 GCA_026770625.1 Nicotiana glauca
ATTAAATTATTTATGTATATATAATTTTATTTATATTGTTTTAAAATAATTATTATGTGGCGCCTTCCTGAGATTCCTTGGAAGGGTAACGTAAGGCTAGAAAACTGATGTCAGTGCCGTACGGAAAAACTAATGTCAAGAGCAATTGAGAGAATAAAAATGAGAATTGAGAAAGAAAGAAAGAAAGCTTGAAGACAATACAGTGTCGAGGGGGAGAGACATCAGTACAGATAATTGTTTGCTTGCTAGAACATTTGATTGCTTGATCCCCCTGATAATGCTTAGAAAAATAAACAAAAGTTACAGGACTTGACCTAAGTTAAGATAGAGGAACATAATGGAAGTACACGAAATAAAACAACTCTATATTTACAATGAAATGGACTTAGTTTGCGACAAGGTAGAAACAAGTCCGTTGTCAGCAACCTTGTCTTTGACATCACGGTCAGCGCGTGCGGCGTTGTTAGCATCTGCATGAGATGGGCGCTGGCGAGGGCCATCAATGGGGCGACAGAGACACATGCATGCTTTTCACATGGCGCAACCAAAACCACGAAGCCGTCCATGATGCTAGGCTTTGGGAGGCTTGCTAGGACGTCATAAGACACGTCCAAAAAGTTACGGGACATGACTGGAAAGCCGCCCATAACATAACGCATATTGAGTTCAGATTCTGAGTTCTGTTGACTTGGTGAATGCATGATTGATTGCACTACTAAGAAAGGAAGTAATAAAGACTAATTGAACCATGTCATAAAAAAATATAGAAATTCGAACTAGTGGAAAAGTTAAATTGAAATTATGACCTCTAACCACCTATTTATTGAATTGACATATTGAATCATTCAATTAAGCTAGTCTTAAAATACGCAATTTGTGCATGTATTTTATCTCAATGAGTATAAATTTTAAGAGAATACATATATTTTATGTTGAAATTTATATGTGAGCTATAAAATAGAAGCTAAATAAAGAGTAAAAGTTTTTAAAATGACGATCTTTGATTCTATTTAATTAGCAATTACTCAATAAAGTTTTTATTCATCTCAATCAATATATTCAACTTAATATTTATTCCAATTCCATAATTTTATTACTTCAATTTCACAAGTAATCATACTTCTCTTATAGTTTTAACAAGAATATATAATCCTTGAAAATTTAAGAGTTTATTTAAAATAATAAATTTGAAAAACTATATATTCTTAAATTCATTCTAAAAGGTACAAATATGGTCAGGTAAAATATAAACATGGTCATGTAAGTCACATAAGAGGTCTTTTTATTCCTCGCAAGCAAATGCAAAGTGTTTTATTTGTTTAATCTATAAGAATACAGTACGACTTGTTTCCGACAAAAACATTAGAATAATATTACATCCTTTATTTCGTTTTTAGCTAGATGGTAAATAGAATAGAAAAGGATATGGGGTTGAAGATGGAAAAAATTTCTTTCATGTAATTTAAAAAGTCGAATAGACATCCACACCGTTTTGATCACAACCAAAAAAGAAAGAAAAATAAAAGAATTTTTGACCTCTTTTTAGAAATTAAATAATCAAGAAAAATTATTTCGTGTTCAATGTTATTTTAAAAAAAGAATCGACGACCAAATATGTAAAATGAAATATTGGACGTAATAATATGAAATTAAAGAGATAAAATAATTTTCTGCAAATTTCTTTTTTATTTCTAGCTTTTTCTTGTCTACTTTGAATAACTAAAATAGTTTGTGCGACACATGCTTATTCTCGGTGCAATTCTAGAACTTCTGCCACTTTATTCCTCGTTAACAAAATAAGTAGAAATAAGATTTAAAATTAAGGCTGGCATGTGGGCCGGTCCAAGCCCTAAAGGGGCTAAGTGGGCTGGTCTTGTGCGTCGTGGTCTCGATCCCGGCTGGTCCCTAATTAAACGGGCTTAGCAGTCACGGGCTAAACGGTCTTTTTGTAGGAATCGTCTCGGGACCGGACACACGAACTTATGGTCCGGGCTAAGCGGGCCGGACCCGCGGGCTAAGTTGGCCCAACGGCTAAATATTACTTTAAAAAAAAAATTTAAATAGAAATTATAGACAAAAAGATGTTAAAAGAATATCTAAGGCAATACCTTGTAAATTTATTATAGATATTTGATCTAAATTTTTTAACGAAAAAGGGCCAAATATATCCTTGTACTATTAGAAAATATTTAAATGTACCCCTCATTATACTTTGAGTACATATATATCCCTATCGTCATACTATTGGTTCAGATACACCCCTTTTCCGTTAAGTTTATCCAAAGTGGACATTTGATCCTACGTGGCACTGATATTTGATGAGGTGGATGCCACATGGCTTGCCACCTTAGTGCCCCTAGTCGTACGGGATGGACCAAGTCACAATTCCCAATTGTACACGACCCCACGCTCGTCATCTAGCGTGTGCGTCACCTCAAAGTAGCACAACGATGTGAAATTCGTGGTTCCCCTCATAACAATATTTACAATTATTACTTACCTCAATCCAATCCAAATTCTAGTCCGCAATGCCTTTGCCTCTCGAATCGGCCTCCAGATACTCCAAGTCTATCCAAAAACAGGTTTATACCATCAAAATATGCTAAGGGGGACAAAGCCCACTCGAAAATATCCAATTTATAAATCCCAAAATTGGCCAAACCCACCCCCAGTCCCACGTCTCGAAATCCAATAAAAATCACACCAATAGAATCCTATCCTCTCACGAGTCTATACATATCAAGAACACTGAAATCGAAGTACAATTGACCCCTAAAATACCCATTTTAAGGTCTCTTAATCTCAAGCCCTAATTATCCATTTTGCATTACTTTTTTCCTAATTTTTCACCACTAATTAGACCTTTAATCACATATAAACGAGTTATGAAGTCAAGAATATTACCTCCAAGTGATTTCCCTTTGGTTTCCTCAAAAATCTGTTGAAAATCATTTTCCCCGAGCTCTAAAATCGTCAAGAATGAATAAAAATGGCTAACTCCCGGATATAAACTACTTTCCAGGCAAGTCACATCTATGAAATGCGACTTGCTCATTATTTCCAGCCAAAACAAAAGGCAGTACCAGCCTTCACTAAATCTGTCATAACCTTTTGTTCAAAAATTGAAATGCTGAATGGTTTAACTTCCTGGAAACTAGAATGCAAGGTCTACAACTTTCATGTTTTTCAGATTCCTTATGGATTTTGATATATAAGCTTCCAAAGTAACCTCCTCGCACAAGAAATTTCTGGAAAATTTTCAAAATAGCTTTTAAATTATATATTTTCAGCTAATTTAAAAAAGGAAAAGGCCTAAAAATGCCACTTAACTAACGGAAATGGTTTATCTATGCCATCCGTTAAAAGGTTGGCCTATCCATGCCATTGCCGTTATACTTTTGGCCTATTCATGCCACTAACCTTATACTTTTGGCCTATTTATGCCATTGTTCACTAACAGCCTAATTTTTTTTTAAATAATAAAAATTAATTTTTCAACCCCACATTTGCCACGTGTCTTTATATTATTGGTTCTTCTTTACTTGACCCTACATTTCTTTTAACCCTGATTATGTATAATTAACCATGCCCAACCGGATAAAATCCAATCATCTTTCAATCCCAAATATCTTGTCACGACTCAAAATCCAACTAGTCGTAAAGGCACTTAACCCAACCCGTTAGGTAAGCCAATTAACAACTATCCAATTTAATGATATTTTTTAGACAAATAAATGATAAATAACTGAACCTTAATACATTTCTCAAGGACTGGTAGTACAAATTATTAGCTTTTAAGATTTAGATTTTTACAAAATGAATTGAAATAAACGCAACATTGGTTTCAAATAAATACAAATTATTGTTTAGTTTGATTTGTAAAAATCACTCATTTGGTTTCAAACTGAACAGTGATTTTTACAATGATTTGTATTTATTTGAAACCCAAGTTGTGTTTATTTCAATTCATTTTGTAAAAATCTAAATCTTATTAGAAGTTCATGATTTGTACTGCCAGTCTTTGGAAAATGTATTAAGGTTCAGTTATTTTATCATTTATTTGTCTAAAAACAATCTCATTAAATTGGATAGCTGTTAATTGGCTCACCTAGTGTGTTGGGTTAGGTGCTAATACGACAAGTTGGATTTTGAGTCGTGACGAGAAATTTGGGGTTGGGTTAAAAGATGGTTGGATTTTATCGGGTTGGGCATGATTAATTATACATAATCAGGGTTAAAAGAAATGTCGGGTCAAGTAAAGAAGAACCAATAATTTAAAGACACGTGGCAAATGTGGGGTTGAAAAATTAATTTTTGTTATTTAAAAACAAAAAGAATTGGGCTGTTAGTGAACAATGGCATAAATAGGCCAAAAGTATAAGGTTAGTGGCATGAATAAGCCAAAAGTATAACGACAATGACATGAATAAGCCGACCTTTTAACGAATGGCATAGAAAAGCCATTTCCGTTAGTTAAGTGATATTTTTAATCCTTTTCCGATTTAAAAATTGTATAAGTCAACAATCATAATTGAAGTCTGGTTTTAAAAACTCAAACCAAGTTCAGACATATTGATGGATTCAGCAGACCACTTTTGTTCGTAGATTTCCTCCCTATTTTTGGTTAAGAAAATAGCACAAAATTGATATGTTACCACAACTTTCCTCATTAATTAATAATTTTCAACTCTTTTCTAATTTTCACAATGATTCAAATTAATGCACTTATGACAGAATGACGGGCGCATAGAGTATTTGAATTATCTTCTTCTCTGATGTTTTGATCATATTTTTCTAAATTTTATCATTAAATGGCATAAATTGTTAGAGCAGAAAAATGAAATTGAGAAATGTATTTTGGAATTTTCTATTTTTCTCATTCCTTCTCATTTACGGCTGTACAGTGTATATTATATACAAAGCCTGTCCACACACTTAACCGGCTAAACTTTCCACTGACTAATAAAATGTGAGTTTACATAAATACCCTGAGAAATTTCTACAGAACATATAAAGCATGAAGGACTGAAAAGTAATAACACCCATCATCAGCTAGGGAGCACGATGGTGAGGACCAGAAAGTGATTTAGTGAAGAGATCGACGAATTGAGAGTGAGTAGGAAGAAAAGAAAGAGAAATGAGGCCGGCTTGAAACTGTTGCCGGACAAAATGGCAATCAAGTTCAACATGCTTGGTTCGTTCGTGAAAAACAGAATTTTTAACGATGTGGATCGCAGCTTGACTATTAGAAAGAAGGGGGACACGTAAAGAGGGAGAAACAGAGAGATCATCCAAAAGGCGGACAAGCCAGATGAGCTCAGCCACAACATGACGCATCGAGCGATACTCGGCTTCGACAAAGGAAAGAGAGACGGAAGGCTGTTTCTTGGATTTCCAAGAAACAGGGCTATCACCCAGACTAATGAAGAACCCACCGACGGAGCACCGTGATTCAGGGCAAGTACCCCAATCGAAATCACATAAAGCCAGGAGATCAAGAGAGGGAGTGGAATTGAGAAAAACCCCTAAACCAGGATCATTAAGAAGATAGCGAAGGCAATGTTTGGCGGCGGAAAGATGAGGAAGACGAGGATCCTGCATATATTGACTAAGATGCTGGACAGTGAAGGAAAGATCAGGACGTATGTGTGTTAAAAAATTGAGTTTGCTGAACAAACGTCGATAAAGAGATGGATCAGGTAGAGGCTCCCCAACACCAGAGAATAATTTGCAAGAAGGGTCGAAAGGGGAAGAAACTGGAGAGAGATCAAGTAGTGAAATTCATCCAAAAGCTCAAGCACAAATTTGCGTTGGCTTAGAATCAAACCTGATGGCTCACGCTGAACCTCCATGCCGAAGAAAAAAGATAAGTTTCCCAAATCCTTAATCGTCCAGAGTCTAAGCATTGTTTGAGGTCCTGTAATTCCTAAAAATTATTCCCAATAAGTAGAATGTCGTCCATATAGACAGCTACCAAAGAGATAGAATCACCAATCTTCTTATAGAATAAAGAATAGTCGTTGAGTGAATGAGAGAACCCCTTAAAATTCAAAGCAGCAGTTAAACGGGCATACCACTGTCTAGATGCCTGTCGTAAACCATATAGGGACTTTTTAAGACGACACACCATATTGGGAGAAGGAGGGGAAAGACCAGCAGGGAATTTCATATATACTTCTTCAAAAAGATCCCCATGTAAAAATGTGTTATTGACATCCAATTGATATAATCCCCATCCCTTCTTAATTGCAATAGCTAGAATGCACCGTATGGTGGTCATCTTGATCACAGGGGAGAAAGTCTCAGTAAAATCGATCTTCTCTCTTTGAGTATCACTACGAATAACTAGTCGACCCTTTAGTCTTTTAACAGACCCGTCAGATTTGAGTTTCACCTTATAGATCCACTTATAAGGAAGTGCTTTCTTCCCTGGAGGAAGGGGTACAATATCTCAAGTCTCATTAGCCAATAAAACATAGGAAGGGGTACAATATCTCAAGTCTCATTAGCCAATAAAACATCAATTTCTTTAGTCATTGCTTCCTGCCAACCAGGGTACATGGCTGCTTGAGAAAAGGAGTTAGGTTCTTGAATGTGAAGGATAGAATTAAGAAGAGTTTGGTTAGAGGATGAAAGGGCAGTTAAGGAGTAGTGATTAGGAGTCACAGGAGTAAGAAAGCAGGGAGTAGATACATCAGTTAGGTGGACAACTTCACAAATGTAGTCAGAAAGATAGGAAGGTGTTTTGTGTTCCCTAAGAAATCTGTGAAGGGTAGTATCCAGGACCAAAGAAGGAAGTGGTATGCTAGGTTCAATACTAGAAATAGAAATAGGTTCAGGGGAAGAAACTGATGTGCCAAGAATCTGTGTAGAGGAAGACATTGGTGCAGTAGCTTCAGGTGAGATATTAGGTTCAGAAGGCATAAGAGAAACACTAGGAGAAAGAGGTACAAGAATAGTGATAATAATAGTGTCATGTGAATCATTAGGTGAAGGCATGGGAGGAAATAAAGGGCTGGCAGTAGTAGAAATTAAAGCAAAAGGATAGATAGATTCATGAAATATCACATCTCTAGATATAAAGATATGCTTAGAAGATAGATCCAAAAGCTTGTATCCCTTTTTACCAAAGGGATACCCAAGAAACACACAAGTTGTGGCCCTTGGGTCCAATTTACCTCTTTGATGTAACAAAGTAGAGGCAAAACAAAGACATCTAAAGCATTTAAGAAATGAGTAATCAGGTGGTCTGTGAAAGAAAAGTTCAAAAGGTGTTTTATAGTTCATGAGCTTGGAGGGGTATCTATTGATTAAAAATGTGGCTGTAAGTAAGCATTCTCCCCAATAGGCAATAGGTAAGTGAGACTGAAATAAGAGGGCTCTACATACATCCAAGAGGTGTCTATGCTTACGCTCTACTACACTATTTTGTTGAGGTGTAGCAACACAACTTGTTTGATGAATAATTCCTTTGGAAAGAAAATAAGCAGTTGAACTAATGCTAGACCCAAGCTCTAAGGCATTATAAGACCTAATCTTTTTAACTTTGGTATTAAACTGTCTTTCCACCATAGAAATGAATGACTTGAGTATGGTAAAAGAGAATCCTTTTGTGCTCAAAAGATAGGTCCACGTTCCCCTACTAAAATTATCCATAATTGTGAGAAAATATTTGAAACCATCACGAGTGGCTATTTTATATGGGCCCCATGTATCAATATGAATAAGCTCAAATATTTTGTTAGAAGAAATACAACTATTAGGAAAAGACAGCTTATGTTTCCTAGCTAGAGGGCAAATTGTACAAGGAGTTGTGGCTTTTTTTGATAGAGAAATGTGGTAAAGTAGCAATATTTTTCATCCTAGTAATGGGCTTATGGCCTAGTCTAATATGCCACACATCTTGATAATGATCAACAAAATTAGACATAGAGTGAATAGAAGAGTTGATACTAATATCTGCACCAGATAGAAAATTAGTATTGTCTGCTTTGACTAAGTGTCCAAAAGGATAGTATTTTGATTGTAAGATGCAGAGTTCATTATTGAGTCTACCAAGATCCAAAGGCCTCTTTGAGGGAAGGCCCTGCATAGAGCAGAGAAAAGCACTAAAAATTAGATCACAATCAAATTGGTAGAAGAACTTGTGAACAAACAACAAGTTGAATTTAAAGGAAGGGACATATAGAACTCTGTTTAAAATCATGTCTGGAAATAGGGATACCTTTCCAGCATGAGTGACTTTAATTTTGAAAGAATTTGGTAGATTAACGGTTAAAGGTTGAGTTAGAGCTATGATATCAAACAGAATGGATTTATCAAACGTCATGTGCTCAGAAGCACCCGAGTCAAGAATCCATAAACGACTTATCAGAACTTGAAGCAACTTGTTGACCAATTTTGACTTGTTGTAAGATTTCCATAAGCTGAGAATATTAATCCCGGCTTATTCCCACAACACTTGGTGAAACACTATTATGTTGAGTTCCTTGGTTTGAGTTTCCCTGCATATCAATAAAATCTTCTTCTGTGGACACTGCATTTTCCTGTATAATGTTTGAGCTCTGAAATTTTCTTGGCTTATTTCCTTGCATATTTGTCTTAAAACCTGTCGGATAACCATGAATTTTGAAGCATCTTTCTACTATGTGCCCAGGTCTTTGGCAATAAGAACAGAACATATTCCCTTTGTCATTTCCCTTTGCTACATTATACTTGTTTCCTCCTCTAGTATTTACATTAAAGTTCATTCTTCCTTGTCCAGTATATTGACCAAAATTTTGTGTAGAAGCATTAAAAGAACTGGAATCCATAGTGATATCACTAAAGGTTGTGTAAATCTCTGCCTTTCTTCTTGAAGGAGAAGAGAGTAGGCCTTATCAATGGTTGGTACAGGGTTCATCATCATAATATTCCCTCTACAAGTAGTGTATGTCTCATTTAAGTCAATAAGAAACGGAACTAACTTTTATTTTTCCTCAATTGCTTTATTCTTATGCTTTGCTTCACATGTGCGTTCAACACAAGTACAAGGAACTCTTGCATCTAGTGCATTTAATTCATCCCATATTTATTTCATATTGTTTAAATATGTTGCTATGTCATTAGAACCCTGTTTAGTTTCTAATAGTTTTCTGTGCAGGCTAAACTATTGAGCTACATCATATTGTCCATACCTGTCCTCAAGTTGTTTCTAAAGTTCCCTGGCTAAATTAGAATGTAGAACACTGGATCTAATTCCTTCGTCAATGAATTCAACAACCAAGCCATCATTATATCATTGCATCGTATCCAAAGCTCGAAGTAAGGAGAGTCATTTCTAGGTTTAGAAAATCTTCCATTGATTAGTCCTAGCTTGTTCTTAGCTGATAGGAAAATCAACATGGACTTTCGCCAATCTGCATATCTAGTCCCGTCAAATAGAGTAAACACTAGATTTATCCCAGGGTTGTCTGAAGGACTTAAGTACAAAGGATGAGAACTATCAACGACGACTTGGTTTTCTGCAAATGGATTCTCATCCGCCATTGTTATCAACAGCAATGAAAAAAATCAGATTGAATCGAAGAAGAATCGAGATCAAAACAACATCAGAAGGTCAAATTGGAGAAGAATCGAGATCAGAAAATAATATCAGGGGATCGAAATTGAATCTGAATAGAGATCCAAACACAAATCACAAAGATCTATAAAAAAATCAAGAACAATCTTGAAGAAACAGTGGGGATCGAGCACCTTTGCTCTGATACCATGTTAGAGCAAAAAAGTGAAATTGAGATATGTATTTTGGAATTTTCTATTTTTCTCATTCTTTCTCATTTACAGTTGTACAATATATATTTATATACAAAGTCTGTCCACACACTTAACCGCCTAAACTTTCCACTCACTAATAAAATGTGAGTTTACATAAATACCCTGAGAACTTTCTAGAGAACATATAAAGCATGAAGGACTGAAAGGTAATAACACCCATCATCAGCTAGGTTATCTCATTGGTATCCTTGGGCATATTGACATTAGGCTCCTCCATTGCAGATCTACTGTCAACATAAATAAAAATAGGTTAAACCTAAGTTTGTCTAAAGTTCAATTTTATCCTCAAATTTTTTTCACTGAAGACAAAGTCTGCATTGTAATTTAGTTTGTACCAAAATAATGTTTCCTTTCAATAAAGTAGAAAAAAGAAAGAAAAATATTTTTAAGTAGAAAAAAACTTATTGGTGGTGGTGGGGGCAGGAGAGGGGGAGGGGGAGAGGGAGGGGGGAGATTTACGTGGGGCGGATTGAAAATAGCATTGTTATGTGGGGAGCGCAAGTGATTTGAAATTTTCTTGAGTTTATGCGATTTACCCCACAATCGCACCGACCCGCACTATTTATGCCTAACTTTGTCCTTTGTGAATTAGAACAAGAACAAAATTCAACTAAGCTATTCGCATCGAAGAGCTCATAGTTATTTTGTTGTAATTGTATAATTCTAATGGTGGTGGTTAGACCAATTAAGCTGTGTAAGGCTAAGTGTTGGCCAATCAAGAACTGCCATATTCAGAAGATAAAAGTATTAGAAATGAGTATGTTGAGATGGATATGTGGGCGTACCAAGAGAGATAATATTTGGAATAAAGTTATTTGACATCACGGTGAGTTATTTGACTAGATTTGAGCCATTCGGAGGTCGATTCACGAGGGAATGCATTTATGGAGTATTGAATTTAACTCGTTTGAGGTATGTATCTTGTCTAGCTTTGGTTGAGGGTCTAGTTGCTTGATTTGTTGATGATGGCTTCATTCGAAGGTGACGTATATGCGGGGCGATGAGCGTGTATGCATGCACCGAGATTTTATCCATGTCTGGGGTAGTCTTTAGGTTTTGTTATGCCTTGTTTGAATACTATGCTTCTTGTTGTCATGCTTGTTTGTATGTCCTCGTGAACTTTTTGAATCATGCTAGAGAACATGCGTGGGTTGATTTCATGTTCAAGCATGATAATAATTATTTTATGGTGTATCCGCCTAATCTGCGCTATAGTAGCACACTTTGCACATCCATACACCTAAGCATGCTACTTTTTATCAGTCCATGAATATATGATTTGATATTCATTGTTCGTATACAAGTGTTCTTGTTATATGCTTTATGCGTGATGGACTTGTTTGACAACACGTGAGTGGTCTGTGCAGGTTGAGTTATCATAGCACGTGAGTGATCCGTGCGGTTGTGATATTATGGTACGTGAATTTTTCGTGCTACATGTGGATAAGGATACATCCCCTAGGGTCATCCTCTTATGTTTCTTTCTTGATGACTACACGTGGTATAAGAAAACTAACCAGTGTTTGATTTTTGCATATCTTCTCTATATGCAAACACCTTGGATGTATACATGATTTTATCGTATATCTTTTCTATATGATAGTTCTGCAATGTATACATGCCTCTTTATGCACATCTTCTCTATATGCTGCTTGATTGAAGAACGGAATCATGATACATATCTTCTCTATATGTTAATTTGTGCACCTTGACTTGATTATTTACGCATATCTTCTCTAAATGCAAATGTTGATGATTCATTGCATGTGAGACACATATCTTCACTGTATGCTGAGATGTTAAACTGCTACAACACTTGTGCACATTTTCTCGATGTGCACTAATTGGTCGTACCTGTATTTCATGCTTAGTTTCGGTATTGTTGCTCTGTACTTGCATATCTACGAATTGAGCAGGTTGTTAAGTGAATATCGTTGGCAATTCTCGTCACTACCTCGTCGAGGTTAGTCATGATACTTACTGAGTACATTGATAGTATTCATATTATATGTTGCACTTAATTGTGCATATTCAGGAGTTGGACCAGTTGAGCATTGTGATCTGAGCTGTTGAGACTGAGGTAGAGCTACTTTATGATCAGAGTCCCTGTCATCTCTTCTTATCTTTTATTACTGTTGTTGTCTTAGACAATATTTTCTAGTAGCAGACTTGTATTCTATTGTAGAGCTTATGACTTAGTGTTATCAGCTTCTGAGGATTTGCGTAACGATTTAGTATTATCCATGACTTTTAGTTTCATTAATTCTATCATTGCTATTATTTTCTGCGAATGTTATGGTTGACTTGCCCTAGCAAGTGGGATTAGGTGCCAGTATGACCAATGATGATTTTGGATTGTGACAAGGATATAATTGTAACTCGCAATATAACAATCACATGTACCTAAAAAATGTATATATATGGTAGGCTCCATAGATTTATGGTCTTATCAAACAGTAAGCTGTATTTTATTGTCTCAAGTTCAAAATGAGTATAATCTTCTTCTTCTTCTTCTTCTTCTTATTATTATTATTATTACTAATTTTAAATCTTTTTAAACATATTTGCTTTGTTCAAGTCATAAGCAATGAGTTCAACTGAAATAGCACCTTCACAAGTTCAGAGATTTTTATATGTATACATTTTTCTTTTACATATTTATAGGGCTCTAAGTCAAAAACAATGAGTTTCTGCTGAAGTTACGCATATTAGCTTTATAGAATTAATGAAACTAAAAGTCATG
>MU768213.1:17219-65827 GCA_026770625.1 Nicotiana glauca
AGTCCAGAATAGCATGGTACGGAGATAGCCAATCCATACCCAGAATCACATCAAAGTCTACCATACCCAACAAAAACAAATCAACTCGGGTCTCCAGACCCCAAATAGTAACAAGACAAGATCGATATACGTGATCCACAATAATAGTATCGCCCACCGGGGTAGATACATACATAGGCAAGGCAAGACAACTACGGGTCGTACCTAAATGATGAGCAAAATATGAAGATACATAGGAATAGGTAGATCCGGAATCAAATAAGACAGAAGCATCCTTGTGGCAAACTGAGATAATACCTGTGATGATGGCATCTGATGCAATGGAATCCCTCATATCTGGAAGAGCATAGAATCGAGCCTGACCACCGCCAGTTCGGTCTTCACCCCTGGGGTGACCTCTGGCTACCTGAATAGGAGCAGAAGATGAGGGTTGATCCCTCTGCTGGGACTATCTACCATGGAGCCGAGGACACTGCCTCCTCATATGACCCAACTCACCGCACTCATAGCAATGACCTGGAGCTGGAGAAGGGAACTGAAGGGAACCCCTCGCTACAGATGAACCCTGGGCTGAAGAAGCAGGAGTAGTACTTTGAGCTGGAAGGGCGCTAAGTGAAGACTGGCCCTGCAGATAACCCTAGTGACCACGGCCTAAAAAAGCCCCACTGGACTCTGTGCGACCTGACTAAGGAGGTCTGAAGGAACGACCTCTGCTGTGCTGGAACTGGCCCCTAGACGGAGCACCGCTGAAGCTACCTGAACCTCGAGGCCTTTTGGCCTCCCTCTCCTTACACTCCCGACGACGATCTGTCTCAATTTGACAAACCATATCAACTACCTCCTCAAACGAGGTGGTCACAACCCTCTCTCTAGTCATAAAAATGCTAATGGGATAGTTCAGGCCATCCACGAACCTCCTAATCCTCTCTCGATTAGTCGGGATCATCCAAGTAGCATGCCGAGCTAGCTGCGTAAACCTCAACTCATACTGGGTCACAGTCATGTCCCCCTGAACCAACCACTCAAACTGACGATGCAGCTCCTCCCTGCGAGACTGTGGTACATACTTCTCCAGAAAGAGAGCGGAGAACTGCTGCCAAGTAAGGGGCGCTGCTCCAACTGGCCTACGCCTCACAAACTCCTCCCACCAAATAAATGCAGGCTCTGAGAACTGGAAAGTAGTAAAAGCTACTCCACTCAACTCCAATATCCCTGCAGTGCAAAACATATGCTGACACTTGTCCAGAAATCCCTGGGCATCCTTGCCCTCTGTACCACTGAACGTTGCAGGCTGGAGCCTGCCAAACCTCTCTAGTCGATACTGCTCATCATATGGCATAGTCGGAACCACAAAATCTAGAGCTGTTGCGACTGGCGCAACAGGGGCAACTGGTGCAACTGGAGCAATAAGAGCAACTGGGGCAACTGGTGCAATTGGGGCAACTCTCAGTGTCTGCAATCCTTAGACACCCTGCTCGGGTGTGCGAGCAGCGGGGGTCTGCTGACCACCCCCGGTCTGAGAAGTAGCTGCTGTAGTAGTGGCTGATACGGCCTGAGCCGGGCCAGTGCAGGCAGATAAGATCTGAGCCAAAGCCTCCTGAAGACCAGGAATCACAATGGGCACTGCCAGTGCCTGAACAGGTGCTGCTGGAGCATCAACAGCTGGATGCTGGTCCTCAACCTGGGCAGCTGGTGGGTCTGCAGGTGCTGCCCTCACTGGTCTGCCTCGACCACGACCGCGACCACGGCCCCAAGCAGGTGCCAAAGGTGGTCGTCCTCCACGTCCTGTAGCACGGGTTCTCGCCATCTGCGAGAGAATAGAATACAGAAATTTAGTTCTCGGACCAACAAAGTCGCATGACAAGAATTTCAAGAAAATGAAGTATTTCCTAAAGGTTCTGTAGCCTCCCGAGGATAGATACGGACGTCTACGTACCGAACCGCGAGACTCTACTAACTGGCTCATGACTCAAGAGGCCTAGTAACCTAGGCTCTGATACCATCTTTTCACGACCCAAACCCGGTCGTGATGGCGATGGCGCCCAACCATATAGCTAGGTAAGCCTGACCAATTATCCCTCACGAACCCAACCTGATAACTCATTACCGACAATTTAAGGGAATTTAACAGTTTAAAAATAATAAGCCGATGTTTATAATAAAAATAATACAGAACAGAACGAAATATCCGACGAAACACTCCCAACAGAATCTGGGGTCATGAGTCTAGAGCCTCTAAACAACGGAGTAACAAATATTCAAAAATACATAAGTCTAGAATGCGGAAATAAAACTGAATAAAAGGGAGAAGTCGGGTCCTGCGAACGTTAGGCAACTAACTCGACAACTCTGATAAAACTTTGGAAGACAGCGACTGCTCAGCTAAGTCTCCGGGACACCTTAATCTGCACACATGGTGCAGGGAGTAAAGTGAGTACTTCCAATTCATTGGTAATAGACATATATAATGACTGAAAGTAAGAAATCCCGAAATACCACAATGCAAAACTGAAACTAACCACTTAGCACATTAAACGATGAAACAATAATAATCAACGACTGATAGACAAATAGATATCAACGCATGAATGCAATGCAATGCACATGACCGCTGCGGTGTATAGCCCGATACATTGGGTACCCGCGCTCACTGTGGGGGTTCAGACTTCGGAGGGGCTCCTACAGCCCAAGCGTAATGACATAGTAGCACTCGCTGCGACGTGCAGCCCGGTCCACAATCAGTCTAGTTATATATACATGCAAGCCATACGGGCACAATCAAGTTTACCATTTTCGGTTCCATTTAACAGGTATTATAGTTTAAGTGATTAAAACCTTAGAAGATTGCTAATCATTTCTAGACAATACTTAACTCAGGACTGATATCATGGAAACATGCTCAATTTCATGGCAACAGTGATAATAATCCCTAAGGGATCCAAATAGTTGGCACGCAGCCCAAATATGTTCATAACAATCCAAGTAGGATGTTTACCAGCCAATTTCTAGTCAATAACACAGTATATACATCACTCGGACGGACTAAGCCATAGTCTCGTCCACAAACGACCACGCACTCATCGTAGAGTACGTGTCTCTCCTCAATACAACGTCACAATGTGAGATACCGGGGTTTCAAACCCTCAGGTCATCATCTACATCTATTACTCACCTCAAGCCGGCCGTAGACTAGTCTGCAATGCCCTTTCCTCTTGAATCGAGCTCCTCGCACGTCGAATCTAGTCAAAACCACAACGAATACATTACTATATGCTAAAGAAACACAACCCAATCGAAATTACTCGAAAAATACTAAAACACACGAAGTTGGCAAAACCCGAGCCCCGGGCCCACTTCTCAAAAAATTCTGAAATTTACATCACTGGATTCCCCGTCTCGCCACGAGTCTATACATATCAAATTTACAAAAATCGGAGTTCGTTTGGCCCTCCAAAACTCATATTTAAACTCTCTTGAGTTTTCAAGCCCTAACCTCCATTTTTAACCTTTAAATCCTTGAAATTCAGTGATTAATCAATGTTTTTACACCAAAATAACATATTCCGAGGCTAATAGTTCTTACCTGATGAAGCTCCTTCGATTTCTCCTCAAAATCGCCCAAGAACAACCCTAGTCGAAGTCCTAAATATTTTCTCTTCTTTTAAAAAAATCGTGAACTACTGTTCACTGAAATCCCTGGTCGTTTTCCGCTTATGCGGTCCCGCACACCCAACCATTTGACCTCTTATGTAGTCTCACTTAAAAATTCATGGGACCGCTTATGCGACTCAGCATCCGCTTTTGCGATCCTCCATCGACCGCTTCTGCGGTGTATTATCCGCTTATGCGGACCCGCTGAAGCGACCCCCTAGTCCGCTTATGCGGAATTGACCTAGGCCACGCCTGCCCGCTTATGCAACCATCCCGCCGCATCTGCGGAATTGCTTCTACGGCTCCTTTTCCGCAGATGCGGAAACACCAGAAGGCAGAAGTTCAGACCTGCAACATACTTCCAAAATTCCCGTTTAACCACCCGAAATCATACCGAGGCCCCCGGGACCTCAACCAAAAGCACCAACACATCCTATAACCTTATTCAAACTTGTTCCAATCCTCAAAACACGTCAAACAACGCTAAAACCAATAAATACATCGGATTCAAGCCTAGTTTTCATCAAAACTTCGCAATGCACATTCAATCAAAAACTCGACCAAACGATGTCTGAATGACCTGAAAATTTACAGATATATCCAAAATCACCTAACGAATCTACTGAAACTCTCGGAATTCCATTCCGACATTCGAATCAAAATCTCACCTATCAACCGGAATTCGCCAAAATTCAAACTTCGCCAATTCAAGCCTAAATCTACACCGGACCTCCAAATTCGATTCCGATCACACTCCTAAGTCAAATCATCCCCCGAAGCTAACCGAACCACCGAAATTCACATCCAAGCCCTCTAACCACATAGTCAACCTCCGGTTGACTTTCTAAAACAAGTTCCCCTTTAAGAGACTAAGTGTCTCATTTCCAACTAAAACCAATCCAATTCTATCCAACCAACTCAAATACTGATATTGAATCATAGTGAAGCATAATATGAGGGAAACGGAGCGGTAACTCATGTGACGACGGGCCGGGTCGTCACACAAAAAGACTTCAACAATGAGCATTTTCAGTTCAATATTGGGGAACAAGTGCAAGCCAGCACCACCAAAACAAGTATCTACAAAATACCTACACATTATCTACAATTTCAGTCAGTGATTTTACAACATATCTACACTTATCCATAAATTATCTACAATTTTAATAGTTTATATGCTAAAACTTTCAATCTACCATTATGCAATATTATTTACCATTTTCAACTATAAAACAGAACATGTTGAAGGAGCAGTTGGTCAAGAAAATCTTCCATCACATGGTGATTTAAATACACATTTTCAAGTTGCAGCTGATAAAGATAAAGCAGGTATCGTAATGTCATTCATAGATATTTTCTTGTTGTTTATAAATTTCAACGGTTTTGTTAAGTAAGATATGAATTGTGTTACAGTGATGGAAGATATCAATGCAAAGTCCCCAATTCACGGAGTAACAGTAGTAGCTCAGACCGAGCATGTCATCGAGGAAGATGACAATGAAGGTGAAGATGCAGAGTATGTTGATCTAGGTGATTCAGAAGGATCAGGAGTTCAGAAGAATGATGTCACACTATATAATTTTGAGTTGCCTGACAACTTATCCCAATTGGTTATGTTTGGCAAGCTCATACAAGAAGATGCAGCACCTATTCATTCGGGGAGAAAAAGGCATCCAGGAAAGCATGCCCGATCACCATTTATCCCTCTATACAGTTCTAGGGGCAGCAACTCTGTTAGACCTAAAATTTTCTACCTAAAGCACCATTTTACTACTATTATTGGTGAAAATATCGATCCGGATGTTTTAGAGAACTTTAGCAAGTGGTTATACCACTCTATTGACAAGGGTTTAAAGAGGTATGAATGCATAATTTGACAAATGCTTTTCAGCATTTATCTTTTACATATCTAATTCAATCTACTTTTTTTTTCATTTATTTGTTGTCACAGGAGGAAGGCTCCGTTTTCTATAAAGGATAACCAAATTAAGCTTTGGTTAGACCCTGGAGTTGAAAAGGTTGATAAGAAGGAATGGTTCTATTCCTTGGCTCACCCTGATCAAGTCCTCAATGACTCGTTAAGTATCAAGGAGTCTATTTCCAATACATGATTTGTAGATATCTTGTCTTCTGTTTGTAGTTTAATTGCATTTATTTTATAGATATCTATAATATATAAAGATGACTTCTAGTGTAAATTGTAGATATGATGTAGACATAAATCTAAATGTTGTTTTGTAGTTTAAATTGTAGAACTATTCTTAGACATCATTTTATATTTTTTGGTTCTGTTTTGTAGTTAATTGTAGTTATAATGTAGTTATATGTAGAATATTTGAAGTTGACTTGTTGTTTATATGCCAATTATTTTTGGTTGTAGCACATTAATATTTTAATGTATTACTTGAGGAAAAGAGGCAAGTATGGCCCCAATAACAGTACCAGGTTTACCACAACGGATTGTGTGTTCAAGACCAGGATAGAACAAATTTATAAAAAGTTCATAAATTTACCTCCAGAAAAGAGTTATTATGTTGTTAAACCCCAAGATGTTGTTGTAGAATATATTTTGAGGTATAGACTACTTGCCAATGTTGTATGGGATGAAGTTGACTATGTGATCATGCCCGTCAATATTGTAGAAAGATTCCATTGGGTGTTGGTTGTTTTCGATATTGCAGACAGACAACTTTATTCGTATGATTCCATGGTCTCTTCACACAACCATCAAGTTATTGAATCCTGTGTCGATAAGTTTTCTGTTATTATCCCTTTGTATTTATCATGTACTGATTTCTATGGGAAGCTTAAGACATTAAATTCAATACAACAAAGGCATATATCGAAAAATCAGTTACCGACCCTCTTAACATTCAGTGGCTCGTTGGAGAGATTCCACATCAAAAAGAAGGATCACTGTAAAAATTATATTCTCTCTTTCTATGCATTTAATTCCTTTTTTATTTCTAATCATTTGGTAAATATTGTTAAAATTTTATATTCTGCAGTGATTGTGGTGTATTTGTTGCTGCCTTTGCGGAGTATGTTAGCCTTGGAGATTTGTCGATTCCCGCAGAAGACCTTTCTGATATTGACCAACATCGTAGACGCTATGGAGCGCTCCTATGGGATTATGCTACAAAAAATCAGGAAGATGGGTCAATCAGTGAAAGTGAGGTTACAGACAGACTAGCAAGGAGGAAGGGTGCACCTGCATTGAATGAGAAAACAAGAGTACAGAGAAAAAAGAAGTAGTGTCATGTATATGTAATTTAGTCGATGCTAGTTTGTAGGATAAGTGTAGTACTCAACTTTCTAAATAATTCCTTTGTGTTTTTATTGTAGCATACATTTTGTTTAGTTAATTTCTATCCATTTTAGTAGTTCACTTGAAAATAACTTGGTGGTTTTATCTCCAGTTGTTTAATATTTACTACACTTGTTCTTCGTTATCTTAAATGTAGTTATTATGTTATCAGAATACAAATTATCTATAAAAAAAAATCAAATTATCTACAATCTATAAACATTGAATTTCCAGATTGTATATAATTTTATAGTTTAATATGTATATAATTTGTAGGGAATTACCTCCAGTTGTATTTAATTTATGTATATAACTGCCAGTTCAAGTTAAATTAATTTTTTAAAACTAGTAATTATATGTAGATAATAAATATTAACTGCTATGTACGGAATGTAAAAAATGGAGGTAGATGCTTGCCACAATACAGAAAAACATGTTAACAAACACAAAAACAAATTGAAGTTAACTACATTTTTAATCTTTAAAATCTTAAATAATTACACACAAATTTCTGTTAACTTGAATACACTAACAATTATTTTGAAATACTATCCTAACAACATGATATTTTTTTTTGGGTGCATTCTTGCAAGATCTTTTGTTATGCCCTTCACCTCCACAGTTTCCACATGATACCTTGTACTTCTTTGACTTTAGTTCATCATATGTTTTGTATCTTTCCTTTTGAGGTCTTCTTGGCTGCTTTTTCTCTCCCGTAGGTGGATTTACTACTTCATCAGATATATGTTGTGGCACATTCCATTTACTTTCATCAGGAAGGGAATTTACTGGCATTTCATATGTACGGATTAGGCTCTCCCTTGTATAATACGGCGAGCAATAGTTTTTATATCCTTCATTCCTGTCCCTTAAAGCTGCCAAAGCATGCGCACATGGAAGTTCATCAAGTTGGAACTGGCCACATGTACATTTCTTGCTTTCAAGACACACAATGTACCACTTTACACCATCTATCACAATATGGGTATGATCTCTTGAAGCCCTCACCTACAATTACATAACAAACAGAAATAAAAATATTTACAATCATAAAAATGGATTATCTACAATTTATCTACAAATAATCTACCATCTACAAATTAACTACAATTTGTCTATAATTTATGTACAATATGGAAATACTGTATATTAAAATATTATTTTTTCTGCACAAAATAAAGAGATCTTACCATAAGTTTCTGAGATAATGTACTATTTTTTTCCAATTCTTTGTTGAATTTTTAACCAAGGTATGTGAAAGTACCCTTTGCCTTCAACAACTTCTCTTTCGTCCAATGTTCAAGAAGTGTCCTCATATACTCTAATAAGTCAAATATTGACAGCTCTCTTGAATATTTTATTGCAACATTCAACGACTCTGCAATGTTTGATGTCATAGTCCAAGTTCTATTAACCGTTGCATGTATTCTTGACCATCTATGATAGCCAATATCATAGAGGTATGATTTAACACGAGGGTCTATCTCTTCAATCTTCGACATCCTTTCATTAAATTCATCCATAGTGTATGACCCTGCTGTAACAAAGTACAATTTATTTAATTGTAGATGACCCTTCTTGAACTTTGCCCTTATATTTGTCCAAATATGCCACACGCAAGAGTAGTGTGGCACGCCCGGATAGATAATTGATGTTGCCTTCAGGATACTCTCATTCCTATCTGAAAAAACACACATTAAAGTTCTTTCACCATATGCTTGCTTGAATTGCTCAAAAAACCACTTCCACGATGCGTCATTTTCCGAATCAACCACAGCATATGCCAAAGGCAATATTGTACCTACATTATTAGTAAAAAAATAATTAACTGGTAACTTTGAAAATTTATATAAAAATACAAATACATATAAACTACAATATATCTAAAAAAAATCTACATTGTATCTACAATTTATAAACTGCCTACAAAATAACTACAATTTTACCTGCTACATCCATTGTGCTTGCTGTCAGCATAATTCCCCTGTAGGCTGTCTTTAAGAATATCCCGTCAACCACTACTACTGGTCTACAATATTCCCAACCACTTATTGATGTACAAAGAGCAACAAATGCATATAAGAAGCATTCAACTGTTGTCTTCTTCAATTTAACAACTGAACTAGGATACATCTTCTCAAGAATATAAAAATATTTTGGTAATTTATTGTAGGAGTCGGCTGGATGACCTCTCAATAACTGTAAAGCCTTTTCCTTTTCCCTCCATGCTTGCATGTAGCTTAGGTTCACTCCATGTTGGAATAACATGTTAGTTTGTATGTCCTTTGGTGTGTAAACTATCTTAGGATAACAATACTTTGGCATGACCATGCTACCAACTACAACTGCAGTACGTTTGCGATGTATGAATGTATCGTCATTAAGGTGCATGTGTGTTGGTTGAAATTTCTGATCTTGAACATTGTAGAATCATTAATTGATGTTGCCCTGAAGTGCCAATTATAGTTTTCTACAATGCATATAAGCCAGTAGCTACAACAAAATTATATTTATAATACAGGTTATGTAGCTACAACAAAAGCACTATTTAACATAAAGTAACACACTATACAATAGAACTACTTTTCATCTACATATCAGAAGGAAAAAACTATTTATAATGATCTTTTCACCAATAATATCTTCATACCTTCTGTGGCTAGATATTTTAACCCTGAATTAGAACTTGTGCATGACAGAATAGTGCCTCATTACATTTGCAATTGTTTGCTTGTCTTGATACACTTGTCCTTATTCGATAACACTTTGTGTACCTTCAGTTATTATTTCACTTTGATATTCCTCTATGATGGGAGAGGCTGGCATATCAAGTAGCTGTATTATCCCGGACGAACCTGCATGAAAATAAAGATAAATGGTGTCATTATAATTTTGTAGAATCTTTGTAGATAAATTGTAAATGAATAAAAAATTTTGTAGTCAATTTTCCTTCAACATGGACTGTAGCTTAATTTGTAGTCTAAATGTAGTAATGGTGTTGATAAGCATGAAAACAATATTGCTTTGTACCTTCTAAAATTGATTTGTAGTTTATTTGTAGATAAATGTAGGAATTTTGTAGGTATTATCGTAAAATCAAACTTTCATAGAATTTGAAAGATAACAAACCTGCACTTGTGTTCTCATTTGTAATAGCCAATTCCATATTGAAATCTCGAACACTTATGAGTAACGGATACGATCCTAAGTTTTTATTCTCCTTTTTTGTCTTCATATACACACTAACCCCCATAATGTTCCTAATTCTATTGGAGGACAATTCTCATTTACAATGTATTTGATTTTTATAATTTTTTTCGAAGTATCAATCATTAATTGCTCTGCGATTGTAGAAATTAACATACTGTAACTTGCATCCTCATCGAGCACAATGCCATCAACTTGAAAATCTCTAAATCTGCCATATCTATCCTAATTGCCATTAAAATATAGCATTATTGGAATTTTGGACATGATTGCGTGACGTTGCTGAGGTATTTTCCAATATTTTGTTGCTTTTTTTTTTTGGATTGACAAAAAAAGACGAAGAACAGAATTTAACAGAAAAAGACGAAAAACAGAGCTTCTGAGATTTGTAAAACTGATTTCTACAATTTGAAATTTAGCTTCTGATTTCGATGAACTAAAAATTTGAGCTTCTGATTTCTGATTTCGACGCACTGAGAATGTGAGAATATCGAAGAATAGAATTTGATTATGAGTTGAAGATAAACGATTTCCGTTATATGATTTGATCTGATTTACCCCAAATCTTTGTAGAATATTCTTTTCATGAATTTTAGCTCGACAATTAGGAAGATTCAGCTACTATTAATTAGTATTTAATGATTGATATAATAACTGTAGAAAAAATATGGACAGGACGGGTAAATTAGAAACTATGCATATTTTTAGTAATAAAGATTCATATATGATATATGAAGAAAAAAATCTCAATAGAAAATTATTCCTTTGCAAAATTACATTAGGGCTGAATGTTTTGGGCTTAATGTAGAGCCCATTAGCGTTGCAAAGCGGAATTGATTGAAAAAATTGGGATGTAGGTGATATTATTATGATAGGTAAGGGGAATTTGGCAAGCAAAAACAAAAGTGAAATTTATTTAATGAAAGATAGATCCTTGGGAAATCAAGATTATCGTTTTATAGAGGGTGAAATTTAAAAATAACCAGATTTACAACTGGTCATTCAAAAATAGCCACAGTTTCAAAAGTAATCGAAATTTAGCCACTGTTCACGTAAAGATAAATCTGAATGAAAACGCTGTTCAAAACCCAAAAATATGCCCGCATATTATACGGGAGTTCCAGCATAAGTATGCTTGAACTCCCGCATATTATACGGGAGTTCCAGGATAACCATGCTGGAACTCCCGCATAATATACTGGAGTTCCAGCAAGTATAAATGTCCAGTATAATATAATGGAGTTTGGAGCACCGGTGCTCCAGTCTTCCGTATATTATACAGGAGTCAGCAAAATGTACTGGTCCAGCATAATATGCTAGAGTTCGTAACCCGAACTCCCGTATATTATACGGGACCGGTCTCTGTTGCAGCAAATAGTGATTATTTTTCATTGATTTCGTAAACGGTGGCTATTTTTGATTGACTAGTCCGAAAACTGGCTATACCATGCTATTTTGACTTTTATAGACGGTGAGCATTTTCCAGAATTAAGTTACTTTTTTTTTCTTTGGTTTTAGTAAACATAATCCATCTATGTGTTTGGCAAGTTTCTTTTAGCACTGATTTTTTCATTATAAATTATCTAAATTTAGACCATAATCTGCGAGTTAGAGTTAATTGTTTTAGACCTATTTCATGATTCATAACAAAACGATATAAACTGGAAAAGTTTACACTTAACATGAGATATTTAAAGCTAGCCCAAAAAAAAAAGAAAAAAAAAGAGAGACTACATCACATCTGTCATATACTCAGGGGCGGAATTAGGAGGTGGAAGGGAGTTCACCCGAACTCCTTTCGCCGAAAAATTATACTGTATATGTAAGACAAAATCTATTGTTTACCTCTATATATTAAGTTTTGAACCCTTTTAAACAACTCAAAATTATAATTTAGTGGTCAAGCTGATACACATTTAAAATTAATTATATCTGCTTTCAATACAAACGCCACCAGGAAGCAATTAAAAAGTAATTGTGGATGATATGTATCTGAAAAGGATTGGTGTGAATTTTCATTCAAAAGTTATTGAGCAATACAGATATGATGGAGTTTTGAAAAGGTTCGTAGAAATTAAAAAGGGAACAACTTCCGAAAATATTAAAATGCAAATATATATTCCAAAAAAGGCGCAGAAAGATTTTGTGCCTATAATGATGATGTCTTATATTCTATGAAGGCTTCGCACAGAAGTTTCAATAGCCAATAATTCATCATTCTTTAAAGGAAATTTTCAAGAGAACAAAAATGGATTTGATTTAATCCCAAAGGGGTAGCAAGGCCATGTTGTTCAGTTGGAAGCATAAGCCAAGAAGGTACGAACCAAGTGAAAAGACCTTTCTAGCAGTGTAATGAACCGGCCGGTTGTTTCATGAGTTACCGTTTCGTTTTCCCCAATGCTGCTTCTTATTGCTTTGTTTATCGATTCCATGTGTGATCGGGTTGGTTGGTTCGGTTTCGGAAATATTTTGGTAAGGTTTGAGACACTTAGACCTCATTTGTTTGCAATTAATGGAGGTTTGAATCTTAATCATTTAGATCTCACACATTAAGTGCGTTTGTTTTTAAAGTCTTAATCTTAAATATTCAGATCTTAATCATTAACAGTCTGTTTGGATCATTATTCTCTGTCGTTTTATAATGTATTGTATTGTACTATATCGTATTATACCGTATCGTTTTATGAATACAACGTTTGAATAGATTGTATTGTTTGTCATTGTTAAATAATATTTTGCTGTTTTGTTTGACTGTATCGTACTGTACTGTAACTGATAAGTTTACTAAATACCCTCAATTATTTAAATATTTAATTTATCAAAAATTATGCATAAAATAATTTTTAAAAAATAAAACAAAATAAGGCAAAATACCTTAAGAAAGCAGAACAAAAGAAGACAAAATAAAGGAGCACAACTAATTAGAATTGAGTTAAAAGCAAATTAGGAGAAAAAGTAAAATAGAAGGCGGCAAAACACCTTTAACGTTGACGGCAGAAGTACAGGAAAAAAATAAAGTAGGATAGAAGTTGGAGATTTGGAGTTAAAATAGAAAAAAAAGGTAAAGGGTAAAATAGAATTATAGAGTAATAAGTTAGGGCATAATTGAAAAGAAAAATAGAAAACGATCCCACCACTCCAAATCGATTGTTTAAAAAAAGGGGACTTTTCATTGTTCCGGAATAATGGATTTAACAATACAATACAACCAATTTTAATGAAACAATCAAAACAAATATTGTTTTGGGATAACAATACAATACGATACAATGAGGAACAACCATCCAAACAAGCTGTAAATATTTATTTTTTTTTACTTCATAACCACTTAATGGGTCTGAATAGGTCTGTATGATTAAGATCTATGACAGAGACTTAATTTTATTAAGATGCTATCGCATATTCATTATTAACTGTTGCCACCGCCTACCATTATCAACTATCACCATGCCACCACCGTCATACTCAACCACCACCACCATACTCAACCACCACCACCACCACCACCTCCACCACCACCGCGCCACCATCATCCTCAATTATAGCCGCCACCATTTGCGACCATCACCACCCACTATCCTCACCACTCTGACCATCATATATCATTCTCACCCGCAATCAACACTTATCCACCTCAACTACTACAACTGACCACCCCATCACCATCAACAACAACAGTCAGCACTGCCCATCATTATAACCTATCGCCACCCACCCACCACCTTCCTCAGTCATAGCTATTACTACCACCCGACATTATTAACTATAACCACCTACCGTCACCATCCTCAATCATTATCTCCGCGACTATCAATCACTACTAGCTATTAGCATGAACCAGCATCATCAACCATAACTACCATCAACCACCGCCTCTAGTCAGCATTCACCCGTTAGCCATCACCACCAATAAATATCATATTTTAAAAAATTATATATTTTATTGATAGAATATTAGATTAGCTAGTATTTCAGTTGAATTTTATGTTTATTAATTCTCAAATAATTATAAATTTTATACATTCAGATGTTAAAAATCAAACAGTCTTAATTATTTCTATTCAGATCTTAATACACATCTTAATATATTTTGATGTGTATTCAGATTCAGATGTATTAATCTTAATACACATCTTGATATTCAGATTCCCGTGTCTTAATCTTAAAAAAAAAATAAATGAGGCCTTAGTCTCTTTTGAGGAAGCTTAAGTTGGAAAAGTCAACTGGATGTTGACTTATGTGTTAGAGGGCTCAGATGCGAGTTTTGATGCTTCGGATAACTTCGGGAGGTGATTTGTGACATAGGAGCGTGATCGAATGTGTTTTGGAGGTCTGGAGTAGATTTAGACTTGAATTGGCGAAATTGGAATTTTGGCGTTTTCCAGTTGATAGGTGAGATATTGATATAGGGGTCGGAATGGAATTTTGGGAGTTGCAGTAGGTCCGTTGTGTCACTTGGGATGTGTGTGAAAAATTTGAGGTCATTCAAACGTGGTTTGGTAGACTTTTTGATCAAAAGCATAATTTCGAAGGTTTGGAATTCTTAGGCTTGAATCCGATGCAAATTTGGTGTTTTGATGTTGTTTTGAGCATTCTGAAGGTTGAAATAAGTTTGAATGAGGTTATGGGATATGCTGGCATGTTTGGTTGAAGTCCCGAGGGCCTCAGGTGAATTTCGAGTGGTTAAACGGACCATTTTGAGTTGTTGAAAGTTGCAGAAAAATCTGCTGAAGTATTGCAGACAGCAGTGCATCGTGTTTGCGAGTAGGCCCTCGTGTTCACGAAGGGTTAGCAGGTGAGGCTGAATGTTTGGGCTTCACGTTCGCGTGGGAGGTCCCGCATTCGCGAAGGGCTGGGTCTTTAGGCTACGTGTGCGTGGGAAGGGGAGCCGCACTCGTGATGGTTTGAACTGTGGGTCATCGCGTTTGCGAGGAGGTGGTCGCGTTCGCGTAAGAGGAATTTATGGTCAGCGTCACTTGGTGCTTCACGAACGCGAGGCTTTGACTGCGTTCGCGAAGAAGGATTTGAAATGACTGGGCAGAATGTTTAAAAGGCCTATTCCGCTATTTTGAACCTAAGTTCCTCCTTTTTTGGGCGATTTTGAAGCTTTCTGAAGGGGATTGAAGAGGGAATCAAGGGGGAACACTTGGAAGTAAGACTTATGGACTTAATACTTAATCCTAATGTCTTTTCTATCTAATTAATCATGGAATTAAGCCTAAATATTGAAGAACTAGGGCTTGTAACCGGAGACCTAGAATTTAGAATTTGAGGGGTCATTTGTGGTTGGATTTTGGTGCTTTTGATATGAATGAACTCGGGGAGTGATAAGGAGTCTATTGATGTAATTTTATCGGAATATGAGAAGGGGGCCCGAGGGTCGGGTTTGGTCAATTTCAGGATTTGTGTTGTAATTTGATTTCTTTTGAGTGGGCTTTGTTCCCTTAGCATATTTTGATGGTTTTGTACTGATTTTGGATAGATTTGGAGCATCCGGAGGCTGTTTCGAGGGGCAAAGGCATCACGAGCAAGAGTTTGGATCGGATTGAGGTGAGTAATAGTTGTAAATGTTATCATGAGGGTTTGAAACCCCGAATTACACATCATGGTACTATATTGAGGTGACACACATGCTAGATGTCGAGTGTGGGGTCGTACACCATTGGGGATTGTGACTTAGTCCATCCCGAATGACTATTTTACCGCGTATTTGCTTGAAAACTGTTTGTATAATCATGTTTTGGCTGAATGCCATATTTCGGCATCGTGCTAACTATTTGGACCCTTAGGAGGGGGGGGGGTTACTGCTATTTCCTCACTGTTTTGACCTTATACTTGTACTAAGTCATGCTACACTCTATCGTTTTCATAACTCAGCCATGTTTACTCCGTCTTAACACATTAAATGATATTTTAAATGATATTTTAAATGATATTTTGAGCTGAATATTATGTTTTATTGTTGCCCGAGTGGCTTATGAGTTTCTGACTGAGTAAGGCCGAGGTCTGGTGTTTTGAGAATACTCTGGGGTCGGGCTGCACGCTGCAGTAGTGATACACTAATTTATGATTATGAGGCTGATGGACTAAGATTTGTACGCCATGAGGTGGCTTGTTGATATGAGGCCGAGTGCCTATTGATTATGCCACGAGATGGCTTGATATTGCGCTTGGCCGTAAGAGGCCCCTCCCGGAGTCTATACACCCCGAGTGAGCGCGGGTACCCATTGTGATATGAGATATAGCCCGAGGGCCTGGTATTGTTTCATGTATTTCCCGAGGGGCTGATTCTGTTTGTATTGTGCCCGAGGGGCGGTTCTTTATGTGTTTATCTTTTCTAGCTACCTGTCATTTATTTTCTTAATTGTTAAAAAGGTATTTTTAAGAAGCTTAAACTGAACTAAGGTGACTTTATATGTTTTCACTATTTTACTGGCTTTATACTACTTCTTGATAGCATGTTGGTTTGCCTTTACGTGATTTCTTATCGCTCAATCTTCATTTATTATTATTACTCACTGAGTTGGAGTACTCACTTTACTCACTGCACCCCGTGTGCAAATTCAGGCGCTTCAGGTCCTGCTTGCGAGGGTTGAGAGCTTCCAACAGATTTCGGAGATTCACTAGGTAGCTGCTCGGCGTTTGCAGTCCATTGCTTCTCTATCTATCTTATTTTAGTCCTGTAATAGACTACGTAGACTCTACCTGTTTTAATCGGTTGTCATTACTGGTGACACCCCGATGTCGGGCTATGTCTATTCCAAAAATTGTATTCTTCACCTTTATTTTGGGATTATTATTATGTTAAAGACTTAATTTCTATTATTTTAATGGCTTAAAATGAATTGGGTGTGTGTTGGCTGGCCTTGTCTTCACGAGAGGTGCCATGACGATCGGGTTTGGGTTTAGGGTCGTGACAAGTTGGTATCAGAGCCTAGGTTACATATGTCTCACGAGTCATGAGCAGGTTTAGTAAAGTCTCGCGGATTAGTATGGAGACGTCTGTATTTATCCTCGAGAGGGTACATAAACTTTAGGAAAAACTTTATATTCTTGAAATTCTTGTCCTGCAAATCTGCTGATCCGAGTACTAAACTTTTGTTATTCTATTCTCTCACAGATGGTGAGGACATGCACTACCGATCAAAATGGACAACCACCAGTACCACCAGCTGTGGCAACTAGAGGCCGAGGACACGATCGTGGTCATGATAGAGGCAAGGGTGTGGCCCACATGGGAGCTAGGGCAGCACCTGCAGATCCACCAGCTGCACCATTTTAGGATCAGGTCCCAGTTGTGGACGCTCCAGTAGCACCAGCTTAGGCACCGGCTGTGTCCATTGTGATTCTAGGTCTTCAGGAGGCCTTGGCTCAGATTATATCGGTATACAGTGGCCTAGCTCAGTTGGTCTCAGTTACTACAGCCAAAAATACTTCTCAGGCTTGGGGAGGCAATCAGACTCCCACCGCTCGCATACCTCAGCAGGTCGTGAAGGGACTTCAGACACCGGGGGCACATCCAGCCTAGCCGGTGACTATTGGGGGTCTGGAGAGTGGACCTTTTGTTGTTATGCATGGTAGACTTTGATGTCATATTGGGCATGGATTGGCTATCTCCGTGTCGTGCTATTCTGGAATGTCATGCTAAGACAGTGACCTTGGATATGCCGGGTGAGCCATGGATTGAGTGGCAAGGTTTGACGGATTATGTTCCTAGTAGGGTGATTTCATTCTTGAAGCTCCATCGTATGGTTGGGAAGGGTTGTCTTTCATATCTAGCCTTCGTGAGGGATGTCGGTGCAAAGACTCCCAGTATTGATTTTGTTCTAGTTGTGAGGGACTTTCCCAATGTATTTCCTGCAGACCTGCTGGGCATGCCACCAGACATGGATATTGATTTTGGTATTGATATGGTGCCGGGAACTCAGCCCATTTCTATTCCACCGTATCATATGGCACTAGCGGAGTTGAAGGAGTTAAAGGAACTCCTTGACAAGGGGTTCATCCGGCCTAGTGTGTTACCTTGGGGTGCGCCAGTTCTATTCGTGAAGAAGAAGGATGGCACTATGAGCATGTGCAATGATTACAGGCAGTTGAACAAAGTAACAATTAAGAACAAGTATCCTTTACCTCGTATCGATGATTTGTTTGACCAACTTTAGGGAGCGAGGGTGTTCTCCAAGATTGATCTCTATTCAGGTTATCACCAGCTGAAGATCAGGGACTCGAATATTCTTAAGACAGCTTTCAGGACCGGATATAGTCACTATGAGTTCCTTGTGATGTCTTTTGGGCCGACCAATGCCCTAGCAGCGTTCATGCATTTGATGAACATTATGTTCTGGCCGTATCTCGACTTGTTTGTCATAGTCTTCATTGATGATATTCTGGTATACTCACGAAGTCTGGGAGAGCACGCAGAGCATTTGAGAGTGGTGTTGCAGAGGTTGAGTAAAGAGAAGCTTTATGCAAAGTTCTCCAAGTCTGAGTTTTTGCTTAGTTCCATGGCATTCTTGGGGCACATGGTGTCCATTGAGGGTATTCAGGTTGATCGAAAGAAAATAGAGGCAGTTTAGAGTTGGCCCAGACGTCCTCAGCCACAGAGATTCACAGTTTTCTTAGTTTGGTAGGTTATTATCGCCGGTTTGTTCAAAGACTTTCATCTATCGCATCGCCCTTGAACAAGTCAACTCAGAAATGTGCTATATTTGTTGGTCGGATGAGTGTGAGGAGAGCTTCCAGAAGCTCAAGACTGCCTTGACCACAACTCTAGTGTTAGTATTGCCATCAGCTTCTGATTCTTATACTGTGCATTGTGATTCTTCGAGAGTTGGTATTGGGTGTGTGTTGCTGTAGGAGGGTAGGGTTATTACTTATTCTTCTCGTTAGTTGAAGCCTCATGAGAAGAACTACCCTGTTCACGATTTGGAGTTGGCTGCCATTGTTCACGCGTTGAAGATTTGGAGGCATTATTTGTATGGTGTGTCTTGTGCGGTGTTTACTGATCATCGCAACCTCCAGCACTTGTTCAAGCAAAAGGATCTCAATTTGAGGCAGCGGAGGTGGTTGGAGTTGCTAAAGGATTATGATATTACTATTTTGTACCATCCGGGGAATGCCAATGTGATGGCCAATGCTTTGAGCTGAAAGGCGGTGAGTATGGGGAGTTTGGCATATATTCCAATTGGGGAGAGACCTCTTGTAGTTGATGTTCAGTCCTTGGCCAATCAGTTCATGAGGTTGGATATTTCAGATCCCAGTCGGGTTTTGGCTTGTGTGATTTCTCGATCTTCCTTATACGATCGTATCAGAGAGTGCCAGTATGATAATCCTTATTTTCTTGTCCTTAAGGACATAGTTCAGCATGATGATACCAGATATGTGATTATTGGTAATGATGAGGTGTTAAGGATGCAGGGCAGGATATGTGTGCCCAATGTGGATGGGCTTCGGGAGTTAATTATGGAGAGGGCCTATAGCTCGTAGTATTCCATTCATCCGGGTGCTGCGAAGATGTATCAGGATCTGAGACTGCATTATCGGTGGAGGAGAATAAAGAAAGACATTATGGAATTTGTAGCTCGGTGTCTCAATTGTCAGTAGGTGAAATATGAGCATCGGAGACTGGGTGGCTTGCTTCAGTGAATGGATATTCTCGAGTGGAAGTGGGAGAGGATAACCATGGACTTCGTAGTTGGGCTACCACAGACTTTGAAGAA
The DNA here is from genome assembly GCA_026770625.1 of Nicotiana glauca. Taxonomy (NCBI): domain Eukaryota; kingdom Viridiplantae; phylum Streptophyta; class Magnoliopsida; order Solanales; family Solanaceae; genus Nicotiana; species Nicotiana glauca. The sequence continues at coordinate 37,104 of MU768213.1, forward strand.
GTTCGATGCTATTTGGGTGATTGTGGATCAGCTGACCAAGTCCGAGCACTTCATTCCTGTGTGTACTACTTATTCTTTAGAGCGGTTGGCAGAGATCTATATTCAGGAGATTTTTTGTTTGTATGGTGTCCCAGTTTCCATCATTTCAGATAGGGGCACTCAGTTTACTTCTTAGTTTTGGAGGTCTGTGCAGCGAGAGTTGGGTACTCAGGTTGAGTTGAGCATAACTTTTCACCGTCAGACGGACGGGCAGCCTGAGCGCACTATTCAGATATTGAAGGACATGTTGCGTGCTTGTGTCATTGATTTTGGAGGGTCGTGGGATCAATTTCTACCGCTCGTAGAGTTTGCTTATAACAACAGTTACCAGTCGAGTATTCAGTTGGCTCCATATGAGGCTTTGTATGGGAGATGGTGTAGATCTCTAGTTTGTTGGTTTGAGCCGGGCAAGGCCATGCTGTTGGGTACAAATTTGGTGCAGGATGCTTTAGACAATGTGAAAGTGATTTAGGATAGGCTTCATATAGCGCAGTTGAGACAAAAGAGTTATGCTGACAGAAATGTCCGGGATGTGTCCTACATGGTTGGTGAGAAGGTTCTGTTGAAGGTTTCACCCATGAAGGGTGTTATGAGATTTGGGAAGAAGGGTAAATTGAGTCCTCGGTTCATTGGGCCTTTTGAGGTACTTCGGAGGATTGGGGAGGTAGCTTATGAGCTTGCTTTGCACCCAACTTGTCGAGTGTGCATTCAGTATTTCATGTTTCTATGCTCCGGAAGTATATTGAGGATCCATCTCATGTTCTGGATTTCAGCTCGGTTTAGTTAGATGGTGATTTGACCTATGATGTGGAGCCAATGGCTATTTTGGAGTGTCAGGTTCGAAAGTTGAGATAAAAAACCGTAGCTTCAGAGGGAGTGCAGTGGAGAGGTCGGCCCGTAGAGGAGGCTACCTAAGAGATCGAGTATGAGATGCATAGTAGATATCCTCACCTATTTGATGCTTCAGGTATGTTTCTTGACTTGTTTGAGGACAAACGTTTGTTTAAGAGGGGGAGGATGTAACGACCCGGCCGGTCGTTTCATGAGTTACCATTCCGTTTCCCCATTTCTGCTTCTTATTGCTTTGTTTGTCGGTTCTATGTGTGATCGGGTTGGCTGTCTCAGGTTCGGAAAGGTTTTGGTAAGGTTTGAGACACTTAGTCCCTTTTAAGGAAGCTTAAGTTGGAAAAGTCAACCGGATGTTGACTTATGTATTAGAGGGCTTGGATGTGAGTTTTGATTGTTCGGATAGCTTCGGTAGGTGATTTGGGACTTAGGAGCGTGATCGCAATGTGTTTTTGAGGTCCGGAGTATATTTAGGCTTGAATTGGAGAAATTGGAATTTTGGCATTTTTCGGTTGATGAGTAAGATTTTGATGTAGGGGTCAGAATGGAATTCCAGGAGTTGCAGTAGGTTTGTTGTGTCATTTGGGATGTGTGTGCAAAATTTCAGGTCATTCGAACGTGGTTTGGTAGACTTTTTGATCAAAAGCGTAATTTAGAAGATTTTGGAATTCTTAGGCTTGAATCCGATGCAAATTTGGTGTTTTGATGTTGTTTTGAGCATTCCTAATGTTGGAACAAGTTTGATTGAGGTTATGGGATATACTGGCATATTTGGTTGAGTTCCCGAGGGCCTAGGGTGAGTTTCAGGTGGTTAAACGGACTATTTCGAGTTGTTGAAAGTCTCAGAAAAATTTGCTGAAGTGTTGCAGACAGCAGTGCTTCGTGTTCGCGAGTAGGACCTCGCGTTCGCAAAGTGTTAGCAAGTGAGGCTGAAGGTTTGGCCTTCCCGTTCGCGAGGGAGGCTCCGCAATTTTGAACCTAAGTTCCCCCATTTTTGGGCGATTTTGAAGCTTTTTGAAGGGGATTGAAGAGGGAATCAAAGGGGAACACTTGGAGGTAATATTTATGGGCTTAATACTCAATCCTAATGTGTTTTCTTTCTAATTAATCATGGAATTAAGCCTAAATATTGAAGAACTAGGGATTGTAATTGGAGACCTATAATTTGGGATTTGAGGGGTCATTTTTGGTTGGATTTATGTGCTTTTGACATGAATGAACTCGGGGAGCGATACCGAGTCTATTGATGTAATTTTTATCGGAATCCGAGACGTGGGCACGGGGGTCAGGTTTGGCCAATTTCAGGATTTATGTTGTAATTTGATTTCTTTTGAGTGGTCTTTGTTCCATTAGGATATTTTGACGGTTATGTACTGATTTCGGATAGATTTGGAGCATCTGGAGGCTGTTTCGAGGGGCAAAGGCATCGCGAGCTAGAGTTTGGACCGGATTGAGGTGAGTAATAGTTGTAAATGTTATCATGAGGGTTTGAAACCCTGGATTACACATCGTGGTACTATATTGAGGTGACACACATGCTAGATGTCGAGCATGGGGTCGTGCACCATTGGAGATTGTGACTTAGTCCATCCCGAATGACTGTTTTACCGCGTATTTGCTTGAAAACTGTTTGTATCATCATGTTTTGGGCTGAATGCCATATTTGGGCCTCGTGCTAACTATTTGGACCCTTGGGGGGAGGGGAGGTTACTGCTATTTCCTCACTGTTTTGACCTTATACTTGTACTCAGTCATGCTCTACACTACCGTTTTCACAAGTCAGCCATGTTTACTCCATTTTAACATATTAAATGATGTTTTGAGTTGAGCATCATGTTTTATTGTTGCCAAAGTGGCTTATGAGTTTCTGACTGAGTAAGCTGATGGCCGATGTTGTGAGGATACTTTGAGGTCGGGTTGCACGTCGCAGTAGTGATACACTGATTTATGATTATGAAACTGAGGGACTGAGATTTGTACGCCACGAGGTGGCTTGTTGATATGAGGCCGAGGGCCTATTGATTATGCCACAAGATGGCTGGATATTGGGCTTGGGCCGTAAGGGGCCCCTCCCAGAGTCTGTACACCCCCAGTGAGCGGGTACCCATTGTGATATGAGATATAACCCGAGAGGCTGGTATTGTTTCATGTGTTGCCCGAGGGGCGGTTCTTTATGTGTTTATCTTTTTTAGCAGCCTGTCATTTTCTTGCTTAACTGTTAAAAAGGTATTTTACGAAGCCTAAACTTAACTAAGGTGACTTTATATGTTTTCACTGTTTCATTGCTTTTACCGGCTTTATACTACTTCTTGATAGCATGTTGATGTGCCTTTAAGTGATTTCTTATCGCTAAATCTTCATTTATTATTATTACTCACTGAGTTGGAGTACTCACTTTACTCCCTGCACCCTATGTGCAGATTCAGGCATTTCAGGTCCTGCTTGCGAGGGTTGAGAGCTTCCAGCAGATTTCGGAGATTCACTAGGTAGTTGCTCGGTGTTTGCAACCCAGTGCTTTTCCCTATATCTTATTTTCTCTTGTTTTAGTCCTGTAATAGACTATGTAGACTCTTCCTGTTTTAATCGGTTAGTAGATGCTCATGACGATGACACCCCGATGTCGGGCCATGTCTATTCCGCAAATTGTATTATTCACCTTTATTATGGGATTATTATTATTATTATTATTATTATCATTATTATTATTATTATTATTATTATTATTATTATTATTATTATTATTATTATTATTATTATTATTATTATAAAGACTTAATTTGTATTATTTTTATGGCTTAAAATGAATTGGGCGTTTGTCGGCTGGCCTTGTCTTCAGCAGAGGTGCCATCACGACCGGGTCTGGGTTTAGGGTCGTGACAAGTAGATGGGGATCGGCTTTCTTGTGATAGTAATCACGAACATCTCTTTTCTTGATATTGTAATCACGAATATCTCTTCTCTGTTATTATCATGTACAATACTAATGATAATAAATGAACGCTAGTTTTAAACTCCAAAGACGAAGAGGTTGCTGCTGCCGAGGAGAAGCGGGCTCGGATGGAAGATAGGTTTAAAATGATCATGGATCAAAATAGGGTTCACATATCTACAATCTTTGATCTCGATCTTAACTTTGGTGCCATGAGATCCGAGTGGGATGGTGTTTTGGCTGAGGTTGACAAGCTTATGACAAAACTCAGTTACCAAAGGGATTCCCTCATCTGTGAAAAGACATACTCTATGTACCATATGAAGAGGAAAACCTTAGAGGAGGACAAAGCGGGCCTTATTGAAATTGATAATGAGATTAACAAGACCCGGAGTGCTTGAGTTAACTGCTCGAGAACTTCTCTTGGCTCAGACTGACGCAACTGACTCTTCTAGTACATGCACCGAATATTTGAGGACCGAGGAAGAACTTGAAGAGGATGCTGATGAGGGCCAAAATCCTGCACCGGCATAGACCCGCCCACTTCTCTTAGGGGCCGCAGATGCCTCCCTCCCCTGAGTTTTGGTGGCGATAATGTTAAGATGCCATTTCAGACACTAATCGACACTAAGGTTATACAAGCGAAGGAAGTTTCACCGAATGTACGCAACAACCGCCTCTCGAATCACAAATGTGAGGGAGTGAATGTGATAGAAACTTATGAGGAGTGCGATTAGGAAGGGTCCATCAGACTCATTCGTGAGGGAGATGCTCCTAAGACATCTCCGGTCACCCTCACGCCAGTTGTGGTACAAACCCATACGACATTTGAAGTTGAGGTAGCTACATCCTTCACAGTAATGGTAGCTCCCATACCATCTTACAAGTCTGATGCCGTACCGTGGGATTATGTTGAAGAAGCAAGAAGAAAGGTAAAATCCAAAATTGAAGAAATAGGTGTCGTGCAAGGTATGACTAGAACTGACAGAATTTACATACCCGAGAATCTGGGAGGTACAAGCAAAGAAGCTGCACCTAAGCCACCTGTTGTTGAGACTGTCACTACAATCTTTGGAGGAAGATACAAGCAAGGGAATATTCTGTTGTTGACCACCGGAATAAGACCCCTGCTGAAATATACTTCTTATCACTTTTGGAAAACTCATATGCACATAAGAATGCTTTGATGAAGGTGTTAAGTGAAGTTTATGTACCCCGCGGATATTACTGGTAGAGAGATGGCTAACATGGCTGGACAAGTACTGGAGAGTCACAAACTCACTTTTCACAAAGATGAGTTACCACTAGAAGGACTGAATCACAACAAGGCATTGCACATCACAGTGAAATTTGAGGACAAATTCATTGTCAGGGTCCTTATAGATGGAGGTTTAAGTCTGAACATATGCCTACTGACCACTTTGAAAAGATTGGTTAAAGGACTTGAAAAGTAGGGATTTTAACCTATTATTTGCACTCTTATACTTTCGTTTTAGGCCAAAAATATTTGAAGGTATTCCTGGAAACTAATGACTGGACAAAGAAGCCTGAAATCAATACGCACCAATATTGTGCGGCTACTAAAGTCATGGTGCGGCCACGATCAATATTATGCGGTCCGCATAACGGAAATTCAGAGAGTTGCAACTTCAGGCTATAAGATGAGTGCGGAACACACCAGAAATGCACGACTGCGAAACTCCCAGTGCGGCCGCAAAAAAATTGCACGGACCACGAGGACTGAGATTCAGAGAGCTGGCAACTTGAGAAAAGGAGAGGAACGCGGACCACACAAGAATTGTGCAGCCACAGAAATCCCTTTTGCGGTGGCGATTGGAATTATGCGGTGCGTAAATGTTCAGCTCAACCCAGCTCCAAAATAGAAAAACATGGAGCACATCAGAATTATGCAGTCGCGAAAGCAGGAGTGCGGTCACACAACCTCCGCAGGGGGAATTTTGTCAGATATTGTCAGCTTAGTATAAATATAATTTTTTGTTATTTTTAGGTCATGTTATATTTTGTATGAGCACGTGAGACGGCTTTGCATTCTGTTTTCGGAAATTTTATACTAGATTCATATCTTAACATTAAATTTTCATTCCATAAATTAATATTATGGATTTTAACTTCATTTCATCTTTAATTTCTGTTATTTCCATGAGTAGCTAAACACATAGCTATGGTTATGACCCAACCCTAGTATGGGTATTTGATTTTAGAGTTCGAATGTAAATGGGTTAATCATATGTAGCCTAGTTCTTGCTAGAACTATAGAATTAATGGTTGCAAACATTTATTCATGCTTTTATGACTTAGTATCTACTTGAGAAAGAGGGACTAAGTCTAGGACAACTAGGCTAACAAGGAATTGGGGTGAACTCAATAAATTAATTACCCCAATTAAAGGGTTAAACCTAGAGATAGTAAGACCCGACTTGAGCTAATATCACGTGATTTGTATGAATATCCATTTGGACTTGAGAAAGTAAAATTGGGAAAAATCACTCAAACTACTGAGAGGTATAGAGTGAGTACCCGGGTGTGATAGCTATATTACGACCCCAACTAATTGAGCATGCCCTAGATTTTGCTACCCGTTAGATATCCACCTAGGTAGAAACTAAGTCACGACCTAGTCTTTTTAAAAACTTGAACAACAACAATAAAAATATTGTCCTTAGTTTCAATCATTGCAGTCTTTAGAGTAAAGTTAGAAGTAGAAATCAAACCCAAACTTGTGGAAGTGTAAATTGACTCAAAGCCCGCATCTAGCTTAGTTATAAACCTAATTCCAAACATTAAATCCCTATGGATCCGATCCTGACCTTGTTAAGTTAAAACTGCATCGACCACCCTCACTACTCAATAGTAGTGTAGGCTTGGACCTGATCAATTTTTGACACCGTTGCCGAGGAGTTAGACGGTCTTAGCTATATATCTAAGTATTTGTGCGTTTTTTTTTCTTTCCTTCCTTTTTTTTAAATTTTGTGTGTGAATTGATTTTAGGTACCAAATGTGTTATACCTCCTTTTTCTACTACACCCTGTAAGTGGTATAATAAATAGAGTTATTCCAATTAAAGGACAATCAAAACGGGATTCATTTTATTAAAAATTCAGAGTAGCCACTTGGGATAATTAATGGTGTCCCAAGTCACCGGTTCAAATCCCGAGTCGAGGAAAAGGTTGACTCTATATTACAGTTTGCGATCACAGAAATCGGGTTAAGGAATTCTGTTAAACCAGGAGAAAGTGTAAGGCACTCCCGAGTTTCATGGTTCTAGCACTGTCGCTTTGATCATACTTGGCTGATTAAATTATTTAATTACTGATTTAGAACCTATGTGCATTTTTCGCTGTTAATTAGAAAATTATCTTGAAACGGGTTACGCGTATGTTTACCCATTTGTTTGGCCCATTAAAATTGTGTCATACGAACGTCTCCACAATTAATAACGCTTTATCATTAATAAGAGAGTTTGGCCGAAGTTGCATGAACGCATACTCCGATTTTATTTTTAAAATCATAATTATGTTACGCGGACGTATACACAATTACAATTGTATTTTAAATGACCATAAAGGCTTTTCTACGAATATTAATTATTTTTATATCTAGGTTATAAAATTAATATGAAGGCCATAAATTATTTGCATTGACACAGCTCACCTCAATTGACTGAAGATCTTAATTATCTAAAAAAAGACACTAAGGGAATTAGGAATCTACTTATTTTATGGAATTGTTAAACCAAATTTTGGATACTGATGTCAGCAAAGAACATCCCACATGTGATTGTAAACAAAAACTTGGGCCAGTCGCAACCTACGTCTAGTTGCCCATTCCAATAGGATCAATCGCGAAATAACTGGGCTCCAAGTGAAGCCCAGCTTGGCCGCCTGATTGAGGAGGGGACTGCAATTACAATTGGGCCGACATGACAGCCCAAAATACAATTCATCAGGTGCATTTGAAGCAAATTGCATTATTTAAGAAAAATATGGAATTGAGCAATCATTGATAATCTTTTAATTCAAATGCAAAATAGGTTTTAAGGCTAACATGGAATTTAAGATAGACCTTAGTTGCAATAACTTCTTACGCACAAATTGTTCACTAATTACCAAAATTCCAAAACATCACAACTTGAATTAAAATCTGACGCGACTATGCACATTCAAAATAAGCAGACCTCAAAACTTGCCTAATAAAACTGAACGTGAAGAATTTGTCCTAATATGAACATTTCAAATCCAAAGTCAAGCTCAAATCTCCATTCAAGAATCATATTAAAATTCAATGTTTAAACAAACAAAAATAGTCCTTAATCGACATACATTAAAAGTCTAAACCAACTTGAATCTAACCCTTAAAATGAAAATGAAATACATGCCAGAATAATAACACGATATATTTTAACACAATATAGATTGCTATATTTTTTTCAGTTAATTTTACTCGGCTACAGATCTGTATTCAGCAATAGCAGATTCTAACAAACCTCAATTAAACAGATCTTTGAGCATGACTATCAACTCTACATGAGCATACATCATACAATTCTCCCTAAATCATTGTTTATGCAACAGGCTCCATAATAATCATACCAAACTAAAGCTAAGCTAAATATGAACTAAAACAAATTCCAGAATAACAACAATATAGTAAAGAGATCTTTATTTCTTCATGATACATGAATCAACCCTTACATTTAGGATCAATGTGTGTATCTGGGAGTGAAAAGGCAAAGGAAAAAGATGAATAATCAGAAATATTCAAATGCAGAATTCAACACCAGCAACACCAACTCAAACCAAAAATGAATATGAAGTAGTATATAGCAAGCTTAATTGAACAGTCCACAACAATTTTAGCCAAACTTTAAACACCCAAATTCAATTCATTTTTGATACTAAAATCAACAGTCATTTCAAAAATTAAAACTTTCAAAACTCTCAGAGGATGTTCAATGGAACAGTGATTATTTGAACCACTGAACAGTCTACTTCTTTCCAGAAGTTGAAAGAATCAGGAACAAAAACACTCAAATTCAATAAAATCTCTGCAGGTTTTTGTATTTTTCTTTTAGATTTTCTTCTCTTAGGCCTCTTAGGTCTATTTTCTTCTGCCTTGAAAATCAAGTTTGGGGTGCCTCTATAGGCAAAGGACTAGGGCAACAATCAAATTTTTTTGTTTCAATTCTAGTCCCTTTCTAATTCCTATTTTGGCTACTTGATCCCTCATTTACTGACTTGTTACCCAAGCTAAATTCTAAAATTCAATAAAAGACCCCTACCCAAACTCCCTAGAAGCTTCTAAATCTGTTATCAAAAGGTTCCCTAACCTAGACTACCCAAATTACCCTTTAAACCCCTATTTATTACCCCTTAAAACCCACCGGGTCAATTGGCCAAGCCAATGGGTCTACAGACCCAAATTCAATCCCTACCCATACCCCTTTGGGGCTTTTGAATTTCAGAAGCCCAATTGAGCCCTAATCACTAACCAAAGTTTGACAGGCTAACCAAAATTTCTACAAACAAACAAACCTAGAGCTATTCATTAAAAATAAACAAAACAAAAGGCAAAGTTAATGATAATCAATCTGATTTTATAACAACAAATTAACTCAATTATGTACCTAATTTCACCAATAGACGATTAAATTGATAATAAGACAAAATAGTAATTATGCCATTAACACCAAGGAACGAAACAAAATAGGATTGAGGGATGAACTAAAGAAATCAAATGGCCAAGCATTTCTCAAAAAACAAGAAAAGGAAGAAAAGGACAACAAGACCAGTGGCAGAACAAACTCGAACTCCAACGGTCTAAACAAATTTCAACTAGCATGAAGAAAAGTGATGGGTGAGGATAAGAGAACAACACAAGAGGGGAGGAAAAACATACCAGATCAGAGCTTGAAACCTATCATAGACTTATGACTAAACTTCACTCCTCATGCACAACTGACCCTTCAACCATTTGGCCTTCACTTGAAGCGGGTCGATTCACACACATTTAGTGCCACGAAAAACTGGGTTGAGGGGAATCCAAAGGAAGAAGATGAAGAAAAGTTCAACGCCAACTTCGATATCTGATTTGGAGAGGGTGAATGGTTTGGACGAAAACACAGGGGTGGATTTGGAATGGAAGTGTAGTGGTGGTCATGTGGTCAAGTTTTGAGGGGGTTTGGAAGTGGCGCCGCCACCGGAGAAAGTGGGCGGCGCTAGGGTTTGGAGTTTATGATAAAACATTTGAGGAATTCTAGTTGGATTTGAGGTGTAAGAAGTGGAGATTTGGGAAGAGGGGATTGAGGGGAGTCTGTGGTGTGAAGATGGGCATTATTGGCTACCGGCAGCCGCTGTAAGCGATTTCTGGCGGGCGATGTAGGGCAGCGTTACACCGGTCTTCAAAGAGGTATTTGTGAGAGACTGTTTGGGGGGGGGGGTAGCGGTTTCTGACACTTATATATCAATGAGATGCCCAGTTCCCAACCGTCTGATGAGAAGAAATCAACGACCCAGATTAAAAATGATTAAAACGGTGTCGTTTCGATTGTAAGGGGACTGGATCGGGTTGGGGACGGGTCAGGGGCCGGGTTAACCGGATTTTGATGGGTATGGAATTGGGCTTATGATTTTTAAGACTAAAAAAAAGGCCCAAAATTGACTTCTCAAATCCTATTTTTCTTTTCAAATAAACAAAATCCTAAATTAATTCTTAAAACTAAATTAACCTACAAAATTGAATTAACTCCAACTAATAATTAATGCAAGTAAGTAAAACCTAATTTAAAGAGAAAAACTACCAAAATTCAAAGATTAAAATTAAGAATGTAAAAATAACCATTTTTTGTGATTTTTTCAATTCTTATAAAATAAATTATTTTCTACTTAATTCAAAAACACAAAGTTAAATCCTAAATGCATATACAACATAGTTTGTATTTTTCATTAATTAAATAAAACATGCACAAACAAATGCGAATAATAACAGAAAATGTCACACAAATTCACAAAATTGCAAATAATGAAAGAAATTATGGGAGTAATTCATATAGGGCAAAAATCACGTGCTCACAGCTGCCCCTCTTTTCTCGGAAACACGAAGAGTTTTCGTGCAAAGATAAGTGAGCGGATACGAGCGATTTTTGCCCGCTTGAATACTCTGTGGGAAGCATTTTTGAAAGAGCTGACCGCACCCTGCTTCTGAGGTTGTCTACATATCCTTGGCTAAAAAGGAATCAGGTAAGTGTAGTTCAGAAATGTTTGGTAGCTGGGACTACTATGAAGCTGTGATTTAACTGTTGCTGCTGCTACTACTGCCTGCTAAACCCCTGATTACACCATGTCAAAAATAAAAGGAAGCTAGACTAAACTATAGTCTATGAATCACAAAACCTATCTATCTCTTCAGACTTGATCTTGCAACTTCTGTTGCCATGCTGACCTCTATTCTTCTGGTGAAACTCCTCTATTGTCGACTTGAATTATAATCAGAGATATTTTCCTTTTCTTCAGGTGGATGCTTGACTGCCAACTTGAACTACACTTTGAGATGCTTTCTCTTTCTCTAGGTGGATGCCTGACCGCTGAACTTGAACTATATTTGAGATGTTGCCCCTTTCTCCAGGTTGACACCTGACTGCTGAACTTGAACTATATTCCCGTGCTCTCCAGGTGGTCTCCCAATTGCTAAACTTGAACTGTATTCCCATGCTTTCCAGGCAGGCTCCTGACTGCTGACTTGAAATGTATTCCCTTATTCTCCAAGAGGGCTCCTGAATGCTGACATGAAATGTATTCTCTTGTTATCCAGGCGGGCTCCTGACTGATGACTTGAAATGTATTCCCTTGTTCTCCAGGTGGGCTCCTGACTGCTGACTTGAAATGTATTCCCTTATTCTCCAGGCAGGCTCCTGACTGTTGAATTTGAAAATTTTGTCCCTGTTCTCCAAGCGAGTACCTGATTCCAACAAAAATAGATAAAACAAAGGAAATTTTCTGCCCCAGTTTGGTAGCCGGGCACATAGGTGAGTGTTAAACTTAATCATTCTACAAAACTATTATTAAGAATTTGAAAGCTAAGTCCTATTATCCAAGGAGGTCCTGACAACTCTTAATTAATTGATGATTATAGATCTAAGCTATATCTTCTAAAGGTGTGACTTGCACTAAATTTTGTTATTTGAGAGGGTCTTAAACTACTCCTATTATCCAGGAAGGTCCTGAAAAACAAAATCAAGTCTTATCCTAAAAAATGACACTTTTACGATTGAATTATATTATCTTATAACAGAACTTACGCTACATCTTGTGATGTAATGGAAATCTTAAAGGTAGGTCCCATTATCCAGGAAGGTCCTGAAAATCAAGTATTATCCTAAAAGTGACAATTTTTACGGGTGGATTATACTACCCTACAATAGAGCTTATGCTACATCTTGTGATATAATGAAAATCTTAAAGCTAGGTCCCATTATCCAGGAGGATCCTAAAAATCAAGTATTATCCTAAAAGTGACAATTTTTACGGCTGAATTATACTACCCTACAACAGAACTCTTACGGCAGAATTATGCTTCCTTACCACAGATATTACGCTAAATCTTGTTATCTGATGGAAATCTCAAAGCTAGGTCCATTATTCAGGGGGGGGGGGTCCTGATAACTCCTAATCGAATCCTATCTGAAACATGCAAACTTTAAAGTCAACTTATATTCTTTTTGTTACACTATGCTATTCACGATTACTTTGAAATTTGACTACGTCCCATTTTACAGAAGGATCCTGAGAGTTTACGATCAAACCTGTTTGGTGCTTGTTCTTCCCATACAGAGAATTCCTCCGAAACTAATGAAATTTTCTGCCCTTGTTTCAATCAAAGAAAAATCTTGTCAGTTTAAAATGGTGGTTAGTTGATGGCATTCTTGCTAAATATGTCTCCGCTGCTGTGTTTTGCTTTGGCCTACTTCCCCGAACCGCTTGACTTTCTGACTGACTTTCAAACCCCATGGCCTTGGATGACCCGAGTGTTCCATACCCAAAACCGTTGTTTTACACCTCTGATCCCTTTCTCTGAATCTCTGCATCTCCCATGACATTATCCAGTCATTCCACCGATGACACTTCCGGAGACTCCTTGTATCCCACTTTACATCATGCTATCTTTGGTATGTTCCGGCCACACTGTGCTTTGCAATTTTGGAAGCTGATAGTGAGCTTTGAAATACTTTCTTATTTGCTTTGAACAAGACTGGCATTGAAATATCTTAGAGAAACAGACCACAAAAGAAATGAAATGCAATGACCTTGAGAGTTAAGGATAAGAAAATCCAAAACTGGATGACTTGCTAAAAGAAAAAAAAGGAAAAGAGACTTATCTGAGTGGAACAACTGGTACCATTGATCATGACATGCATTTCGGACTAATCGACCCAATCTGTCCAACCAATCAACTTTTAGTTGCCGTACTTTGTTGCCCCAGAATTCCATAACTTGATTTCTTCACCCAAACCATAACCTTGCTCATCCTGCAGTGCCCTGAAAGGTTTTCACCAACAGACCTCTCTCATTTGCTCATCTCTCAACTCACTTTCTCCTTAAGGTGCCCGTGTGGGTTTTCACCAATAAGACACTCTCATTTTTTATTTCTCTAAACTCCCGTCACATTACATTTTGGATCGGAGTGTTGCCCCTGATATGAATCACCTCTTCTTGGTCGACTTGGCATTTCTTGAAGAATGATCAGAAGGTCTTTCTTTGGACCGTAAAATATGGGTTTTTGGATAGGGTTAGAAAGAAAGGGTATCAAAAGGCTCAAAAATAATTCAGATTGGTTCAAAATTACAACTTTTGGAATCAGATTTCTTACAACAACCACAACTTTTGTCCCAGTTTCTTTGCTTGGGGAATTTTGGATCTTTACTTTGATGGGACCAAACCGTGAGGCTGCCTATGTATCTTTAAAATGAATCTGGTCGAACGTATTTCATGTCATAGAAATTACTTTGTTGTTGTCATTTTTATTTTCTTTTTCTTCCATTTTCTCTTATTTTCTTTTCTTTCTTCCTTTTGCCCTTTTTTATTATTTATTTTTATCTCTTTTTTTCTTTTTCGTTTTCTTTTTCTACTCTTTTCTTTACTTCTTCTTTTTCATTTTCATTTTTCTTTTCTCTCTTTTCCTTTACTTACCCTTTACGCTTGTGCTTCTGATCTTTGCTACTGATTCAAAAAGAGGGGTATGAAAGGAAACAAACAAGGCTCAAAGGGGTGACAAGGGATAACGTGTTTAGATAGTAGAACAAAATGCCTTCATCATTTCAATCTTCAAAACATGCCAAGTACAAGAAAATACAATTAAACCAAAGGAAAATCATACATAATATCTCTTGACCGCATCAGAATTGATGGCCATTTCAATGCACTTGCCTTCTATATCTGTTAAATACAAAGCACCATTGGACAACACTCTTGTCACGATGAATGGCCCCTGCCAATTTGGGGTGAACTTGCCTTTGGCCTCAGCTTGATGTGGAAGAATACGTCTCAACACTTGCTGACCCACTTCGAACTTTCATGTACGCACTTTCTTATTATATGCTCTTGCCATTCTCCGTTAATACAACTGGCCATGACATACTGCTGCCAATATTTTCTCATCGATCAAACTCAATTGTTCCAGGCGGGTCTTGACCCATTCATCATCATCAATTTCGGCTTCTGCGACAATCTGAAGGGTTGTGATCTCCACTTCTACGGGTATCACTACTTCGGTTCCATACACCAACAAATAAATAGTCGCCCCTACTGAAATCCTAGCAATGCAAAAGGCAAGTTTTCATGCCACTGTCTAGAACACTCCACCATTTTTCGGAGTATCTTCTTTCTATTCTTGTTGGCCGCCTCAACTACTCCGTTTGCCTTGGGGTAGTAAGGGGTGGAATTGCGATGTGTAATCTTGAACTGCTGACATACCTCTTTCATAAGATGACTATTGAGATTAGACCCATTGTTTATAATGATCACCTTTGGTATCCCAAACCGACAAATGATATTTGAATGCACAAAATCGACCACTGCTTTCTTGGTCACAGACTTGAATGTTTTGGCTTCAACCCACTTGGTGAAATAGTCAATGGCCACCAGAATAAACCTGTGCCCATTTGATATTGCTGGCTCAATTGGCCCAATGACATCCATGCCCCACGCAACAAAAGGCCATGGTGCAGACATTGTGCACAATTTCGATGGCAGAGAGTGAATCAAATCTCCATGCACTTGACACTGTTGACACTTGAGCACAAAACTGATACAATCTCGCTCCATAGTAAACAAATAATAACCTACTCACAGAATCTTCTTTGCTAACATGTACCCACTCATATGTGGTCCACAAACTCCCGAATGTACTTCGGTCATAATAGCTGTGGCCTATATGGCATCTATGTATCTCAACAACCTAAGATCTGCAGTTCTTTTGTACAATACCCCTCCACTGAAGAAAAATCCACTTGCCAACCGTCGAATTGTTCTCCTTTGATCACCTGTGTCCTGTACTAGATACACCCCCATCCTGATATATTCCTTGATATCATGAAACCACAGTTCACCATCAAGTTCCTCTTCCACCACATTGCAATAAGCATGCTGATTGCGGACCTGAATTTGCAAAGGATCCACACAAGCCTTGTCTGGATGATGCAACATTGACGCCAAAGTAGCCAAAGCATCGGCAACCTCATTATGAATCCTTGGAATGTGCCTGAACTCTATTGATTGAAACCGTTGACAAAGATCATGCAGACATTGTCAGTATGGTATGAGCTTCAAATCTAGTGTTTCCCATTTCCCTTGGATCTGGTGCACCAGAAGGTCCGAGTCACCCATGACCAAGACTTCCTGGACACCCATGTCGACAGCCAACCTCAAACTCAAGATAAATGCCTCATATTCAACCATGTTGTTGGTATAGTAGAAATGAAGCTGAGTCGCAACAGGGTAGTGTTGCCTTGTTTCATAAATAAGTACCGCTACTATCCCAACACCTTTCATATTGGCAGCCCCATCAAAGAAAAGTTTCCATCCCGGCTTCTCAACTTGTTCCAACTCATCAACATGCATTACCTCTTCATCAGGGAAGTATGTCTTTAAAGGTTCATATTCTTCATCCACCGGATTCTCGGCCAAATGGTCGGCCAATGCTCGAGCTTTCATCACAGTCCGGGTCACATAAACAATGTCAAATTCTATGAGCAAGATTTGCCACTTTGCAAGCCTCCCTTTGGGCATAGGCTTCTGAAATATATACTTTAACGGATCCAACCGAGAGATGAGGTAAGTAGTATAAGATGATCACAAGTAATGCTTCAACTTCTATGCTACCCAAGTTAGGGCGCAGCACGTCCTCTCAAGCTGAGTATACTTAACCTCGTAAGCTGTGAACTTCTTGCTGAGATAGTATATGGCCTGCTCTTTCATGCCGGTGATATCATGCTGACCCAATACACAACCAAACAAATTGTCCAAAACCGTCAAATACAGAATCAAAGGCCTCCCTGGTTCTGGTAGGATCATCATTGGTGGGTTTAACAAATATCCCTTTATCTTATCAAAAGCTTCTTGACACTCGTCTGTCCAGTTGACCACAAAATCCTTCTTCAACAGCTTGAAGATAGACCCACACGTTGTTGTAAGCTGAGCAATAAACCTGCTGATGTAATTCAGCCTCCCTAACCAACTCATCACCTCGGTCTTGTTCCTTGGAGGTGGCAATTCTTGAATAGCTTTGATTTTTGATGGGTCCAACTCAATACCTCGATGGATTGAACTTTATTGTACTTGTGAAGCCTTTGGAAGAACTTTCTCAGATCCCTGGCGTGGTCAAACTGCTTCTTGGACTTTACAATTACATCATCCACATAGACCTCGATCTCCCCATGTATCATGTCATGGAATATGGTTGTCATTGCCCTCATGTAGGTTGCTCTAACATTTTTCAAATCGAAAGGCATGACTCTGTAGCAGTACGTTCCCCATGGCGTGGTGAATGCCGTCTTTTCTGCATCTTCCTCATCCATTAAGATCTGGTGATAGCCTGCATAACAATCTACAATAGAACCAATCTCGTGTTTTGCACAATTATCAATCAATATGTGGATGTTTGGCAGTGGGAAGTTATCCTTTGGACTTGCCTCATTGAGATCACGGTAATTAACGCACACCCTAGTCTTACCATCCTTCTTCGGCACAGGTACGACGTTGGCTAACCATGTGGGATACCGCGTGACCCGAATGAATTTTTCATCAAACTACTTGGTGACCTCTTCTTTGATCTTTACACTCATATCAGTTTTAAATCTCCTCAGCTTCTGCTTAACAGGGGGAATGCCGGGTCAGTGGGCAATTTGTGAACCACAGAGTCAGTGGTTAGACCCGGCATGTCGTCATATGACCATGCAAAAACATCTTTGTATTCGAACAATGTTTTAATTATCTCTTCTCTGAGCTCTGGTTAAAGATGGACACTTATTTTAGTTTCCCGGACATTATCTTGATCCCCTAAGTTGATTGCTTCTGTATCATTCAGGTTAGGTTTGGGTTTTTCTTCAAAATGACTTAATTCTTTACTGATCTCTTCAAAAGCCTCATCATCATCATATTCCACTTCATCATCACACTCAATGTATTGTATTATTATTTCAGAATTAGATTGGCATTTAAGACTTGGCTGGAGATTCCTCATGCATGTCATGTCACTAAAACCAGCATAAAAAGGACTGTACAAGAAAGAAAACAAAAAACAAAAATAAAAACTATCAGGAATGGAAAAGAAGGGAAATTACATTTCATTGAAATTTTACGATTACAAGGTTTAACTCATCCAAATGGACGGAACATAGAATCTGAATTACAACCCTGGATATAATCCAGATTAAACTGAAAGAAAAATAAAGGCCGATTACCAAGACTCCCTCTGAGTAGGAAGAGGATTAGCTTCCCAATTGTTGATCTTTGCACAGGGCCCCACAAATTGCACATCCGCCTTGCTCGATCCCTCTCCAACTTCCACCATATTCATATCGTTGAACAACCTCTCGAACCCCTTATCAAAATGTCCATCAACATCAATCAATGAACTGGGAACCATTGATATTAGGCGCTTTCTGGCACTAGGCCTAACAAATGATCTGGACAGGCGCGGGATGGGCTTTGGAAGGACCCACGCCCTCTGTTTCAACTTTTTGGCTCTTCTTACATCCGCAGCTATGGCCTTAAATCCCAAACCAAAGGTATCCATGTTTTTGGAAAGAGACACTAGCTGTACGATACCTTGCAGAGAAGCATCCAAACCCTTGCCAGGTACAAAGCCATTCTTCCACATCTCTGAGGCCACCATGACTGATGCGACCATTACTTTAGGAACCGAAATGCTTTTCCCCTTTGGGATCTTCTCAACCGATACTATGTCAAAAACCTGATAGACCCACGGACCCTTGTCATCTTCAGCTTCGATAAAAGGTACAACGGCATCACTCAGGGCACACAAATTATCCTTGCCGTGCACCACAATCTCTTGTCTGTCCCATTCAAATTTAACCATTTGGTGCAGGGTAGACGGCACTGCCTTGGCGGTATGAATCTAAGGTCGGCCTAGCAGAAGATTGTAAGAAACCGCCACACCTAACACTTGGAATTCCATAGTAAATTCAATTGGCCCTATTTTCAGCTCCAGCACTATGTCCCCGACTGAATCTTTTCCTCCACCGTCGAACCCCCGAACACAAATACCATTCTTGTGAATTCGTTCATTGTCCACTTTCAATTTGTCCAGGGTGGAGAGAGGGCAAATGTTTGCGCTGGACCCATTATCAATTAGTACCCGGGTAGCCACGGAATCTTCGCACTTCACTATAAGATAAAGGGCTCTATTATGCTCAGTACCCTCAATGGGCAATTTATCATCAGAAAAAGTGACTCTGTTTACCTCAAAAATCTTGTTTGCTATCTTTTCCAGATGGTTTACCAGATCTTGTTAGGAACGTAGGCCTCGTTCAAGATTTTCATCAACACCCGACAGTGCTCGTCCGAATGGATTAACAATGAGAGCAATGAGATCTGAGCACGGGTCTTCCTCAACTGCTCTACAATAGAATAGTCCTGCACCTTCATCTTCTTTAAGAACTCTTCCGCTTCTTCTTCGGTCACATCGTTCTTTACTGACACTCGGTTATCTTTGGAGGTTTTGGCTTTTCTTAACTCCTCAGGGGCAAAGCATCTCCCAGAGCGAGTCAAACCATGGGTCTCACAAACTTCTTCTTTAACCTCTTTCCCTTTGTAAGTCACTATCATTCGGCCATAATTCCAAGGAACGGCCTTGCTATTGACTATTGGTAGTTGAGTTACTGGTTTGATAATGACCGGCTCTGTGTGATCACCTACAACCACAACAGGCTTGTTTACTACCCTTGGTACCACCACTTTTGCTTTTCCCTATTTCACTGCAACTCCATTTAAGGACTCCTACTCAACTAACACAACTGGTTTACTGTCTGTTTCTTTCAACCTGATCAACGACTCCCCACTTGTTAACTTTTCACTCGGCCTGACTTCACTGGACCAAATCATTATTACAGTCTGTGATGACTTCTTAGGCTCTCCTCCTTTATGCACTATCTCAATCATATTAGTCTCATGATCGGCCGGCAACAGATTCTGGTTGATATTGGGCGCTTCCACGGCTTGAACCTCGATCCGATGGGTATCAATGAGCTCTTGAATAACTATTTTCAATTTTCAGCATTTCTCTATGTCATGCCCCGGAGTCCCTGAACAATATTCACAACTCACCGAGTGGTCAAGATTTCTCGGAGGGAGATTTGTTAGCTTAGGCTCAATCAGATTCAACATACCTAACTGTCTCAACCTGTGGAATAGACTGGTATATGATTCTCCCAATGGAGTGAAAATCTTTTACTTCTGTGACCTCTCATTTTTGAAGGCTTGGTTTGGTCCCTGTTCCAGGGGATTTCTGTAGGCTCTTGGGGGTGGATAGGTATTTTGTGGAGCTAGGTAGGTATTCTGTGGAGATGGCGCACGCCGTTGCGCATGGTCCGGGGATTGATTGTATGTTTGAGCATGATGGATAGAGACGTGGGGATCTGGTGGTGGGTAGTAGTATTGTGGTGGGCTATATGGAGTGTGGGGGTAAGTTTCGGGGTGGGGTCGAGGCTGGTTATAGTAAGGTGATGGGCCCCTGGACCAAGCTCTTAACTAAATTGTTGCAACGTCCTCTTTCTTCTTCCTTCCCAATACACCTCCAGTGCCGCTTTGAATGGCCTGGGTGGTCGCTTTAATTGCTAAATAACTCATGATTTTGTTGGACTTGAGTCTTTCCTCTACCATGCTTCCCATTTTTACCACTTCTTTAAAATATTTCCCTACTGCTGACACCAAGTGACCGAAATAAGTGGGCTCTAAGGCCTGCAAGAAGTAATCAACCATTTCACTCTCTTTTATCGGAGGGTCAACCCTCGCTGCTTGCTCTCTGCAACAGAAGCCATATTCTCTAAAACTCTCACTCGGCTTTTTCTCAATCTTGGTCAATGACAGGTGATCCAGAATGATTTCAAGATTATACTAAACATGGCAGGAAAATGCTTGAGCTAGATCGTCCCAAGTGTACCACCGACCATGATCTTGTTGGGTGTACCATTCCAAAGCTGAGCTACTTAAACTTTGACTGAAATACGCCATCAATAATTCATCTCTCCTTCCTGCTCCTCTCATCTTGCTACAAAAACCTCTCAGATGTGCCACTGGATCACCATACCCGTCGTACAAGTCAAATTTAGGCATCTTAAACCCTGCTGGTAAATCGAACATCCGGGAACAAACATAGGTCTTTATACTCCATACTTACTTGACCACCTAGCCCCTACATACTCCTAAAAGATTTCTCCAAGCTCTTGACTTTCCTAATCATCTCCTCCTGCTCAGGATCCTTAGGAGGCTTCTTAGTTTCTGCCGAGAGATCAAAATGAGGAGTGTAAGAACATGGTTCTGGCGCTTTGAAGGTAGGTTTTGGGGGATAATAATGGTTGTCGTGAGTCTAGAATAGAGGCTCACTAGAAGATTGGTGTAATGCAGCAGGTAGAGTTCAAAAATAGGAGTGGTTGGTGGAGGAGGGTATGTGACTTGTTTGGGTTGTGAAGTTGTTGGTGTTTGGGAGGTGGTGTCATATCATTGTTGGTAGGAGGGAAATACTGGAGATGAATTCACAGTAGGAGGCTCCTGAGGTTGAGCCAATGGTGGGATGTAAGCAGGGTTAGCGGTATAAACCAGTAGTGGATGCCCCTTTGACCAGGCCTGGTACATTTCAGCCATTTGTTGCTTTAACTTATGCATCTCTTCTTTCATCGCATTAACATCTAATTCATCCACCTCTCTTGACGGATCGACAATACTCGCCTCTAGTTATTGGTTGGCCATGTTCAGCTTGTCCTTGGACCGGGTGTTGTAGGAGTGAGGTGCCAGAATGCCAATCAACTAACCACCTGCCTGGACTCAATACATCACCAACAATTTTGTTAGTGGTTAGGGATTTAACAGATTGGTAACCGCATATTTTGGGGCATGAATGCACCTAAGTAGTTAACCATTTCTATTATGCCTTTGATCAGTTGCATATGTCATCTCGACTTTCCTTATTTCTATTTGCAACTTTCTTTTCTTTCTCTTTTATCTTCCTTCTTTTTCTTTTCTCATTCTTGCCTTTTCTTTCTCTTTGTTTTTATCCTCTCATTCCCCCCTCTTTTTTTTTCATTGTTTCTTTCTCTCGGTTTCTTATTTTCTCTCTTTTTCTTTGCTTTTCCTCTCTTTTTTTTTTCCTCTTTTTTTCCTTTTTCTTATTTGGTTACAGACGAATCCTATGGAGATTGCCTATGTATCATGACCCCACATGAATCATACACGGCGTAGTTCTTGGGCATAAGGATAAACTAATAAAATATTTTTTGGGATTTTCAAATTTTCATAAAGAGCAAGTGCTTTGATTACAGTGACTCAAAAACTAACAGACTCCAAAAAGAAACTAACAGACTGTGATGAAAAGATGAAAATACAGACTTGAAAGAACAACCAACATACTCCAACAGAAAAAAATACAAACTTGAAAACAAACTGACAGACTCGAAAAAGGAAGACAATACAATCAAGAAAACATTAGTGCCTCCAACCCTGCCCTAGGAAAACCAACCGGTCTTGTAGCGGGCCTACTTGCCATGTCATCTTGGAGCCGATAGAGTTCTTCCATTATCTGGCAGACGAAGATCATTACAGTGGTGAAAAACATGGACCTTGTCATATCCTCACATGCACTGCATTTCATGGTAATGTAGTCTGCAATCCTTCGAACTCTCTCTCTAATGATGCCCTTCTCTTGCAACATATGACAAATCTGACGGGATCTAGCCTCTAAGACTTGAGTGCCAGAGTGGTTTTGCTCCCGCAAGTGCAGCAAGTCCTCTTCCAGTCATGCCATTAAGGAGTAACAATGTTCTCTCTCAGCTTTAAATTTTTTGGCTCGTTTAGCCTTATTATCTACGAGGTTGCCAATTGCCTTTTCCCAACCTGTGACCCGTCTTTCATATCTTTATTTCATCTGTCGTATGAAAGCTGCACGCATTTCGGCACTTTTAGCCGACCTCCTCTGTGCTTTTTCTTGTTCAGACTCAGCTTTCTGCATGTCATCTTCATAGTTACACACCTTTTGGGTAAGGTTATAAATGAGCCTTTCATATTTTCTGCTTCGACCTAGATTTTTGGCTGTCGAACCTGGGCCCTGAGAGCTTTATTTTCTTGAACCTATCTTCTCCACTCACCCTCGGCCTCTTGTGCCTGCAAGTCATTATTGAAGGTGACATTTCTCAACTCTTCTCGCAGATCATGGATGGTGGCCTGATATTCCTTTTCCTTCTCCCCTGGCTAACCTCTCCTGAATTTTGTCATCAAAGGATTGAACATGAGGCCTTTTGACGGGCCTCACAGGTTCAGGCTCTGGCTCTGGCTCATTGTGCACATGAAAATTCCTTTCAAACTAAGCGACATAATTGGGATCAACTTCGCCCTTAGCTGGGTCTGGTACCTGGGTGTTACTTTTTAGATACCGAAAACAATTCCAATCTCTTTGTACTAAAGCCTCGGGTATCGTTGCTTCTGGGTGTAGTTCAATGACTTGAGTGCATAGGTCTGCCTCTTCGGGTATTACCTGATATATTCCTAGTTGTCTCAATACTCTTTATGGTGCATATGGTTGTATACTTCTTGCTCCCATTATCATCAAGTAGCCCTTTGAAGTAGTCATGTAGATGATTTCTGTCATTGGGAGCCATCATATGGTCCATTCAATTTGATCTGCTCTCAATTTTCTTAAATAGGAAACTCATGCTTCAAACCCTTCCGGTGGTTTGTAATCTTCCACCCTTTCCTCATACTTTTTGATGAAATTGTTCCCGTCCAAAGCATACTTCATGAACTTAGGATGACGGCAAAGGTGTTCGATCATCCACATCTGAAGAAGAATATTGCAGCCTTTGAAAAATTGACCCCCAAATTTGAAGTAAGTTAATGCCCAGTAAATGTCTTCCAACACTAATGGGACAAATGTGTGATTTTTTTTTGTCGATGAGGATTTGTGTGATTCTGGCCATACCAAGGTCTATTGTACCCTCAAAATTTAGAAATACCATAATTCCTAGAAACGGCACGATGGAAGCAAATCATCGATGAATTTGCCATATGCTCTTGTCATGTTTGTTATTCAACCCCTTCTCATGTGTTTCAAACCCAACTGAGTGTCCAAACCTAAAATACAAGAAGTAGAATGCACAGCTCCCTTTGTTTGCACGTTCCTTTCTCATTTGTTTGCTAATTTTCAAAAGATCGAAGAATTTGTGCACTGAGGGAGCCCTCGAGAATATGAGCTGCTACTTTCTTAACTCTTGGATGAAATCAATATACCCAGCTATTTCTTCCAGCGTGGGTGTGAGCTCAAAATCCGAGAAACATAACACATTGTGAACGGGATCCCATAAAGTTACCAAGGCCTTAATCAAATCCTCTCTCGGCTTGATGTGCATAATGTCTACCAAGGGACCCAATTACTCTTTTATCCAAACTTGGCCATATTCATCTAAATCACCCCACCACCCACGAAGCTGCATGCGATCCCTTTCTATGACAGTTTGCGATGATTCCTGGATGGTATTCATTGTACCTGTGGAGGGTTAAGGTTAGGGTTGAATCTTGTGGACCCTTTTTGCAAAAAAGGTTTCCAATTTTTATACGAAAAATCAAAGGAGCATGATCCCTCCCCTTATATGCCAATTTTAGCCGAATGACTGTTTTTTGTAAATGTGCCCCCTTCCCAATTGCACACGAATTTTGAGGCCAAGGAGGACTTATTTTATTAAACTTCACAGACTTATCCATTTTGTTACGAAAATAGCCCTTCGACAACTAAAAAATACTCTAAGGCTATCTCGGCAAGAGCGGTTTAAAACATTGCCGAAGCTGAATCGGCTTATTTTGACCAACACTACATTTACTTGACCCCCAACTCTTTTTTTTTCCTCCTTTTTTCCAAAAATAAGGCCGAACCATATGTAGGTCGCCTACGTATCCCACATCCGGCGAGAATCAGACCTGCGTAGTTCAGTCAGCTTTGACTCTTTTGAAATAACTTATTTTTTGAAAAATTTTGGCAGAGTTTCGGGATATTTTCAAATATTGGATTTTTCTTTAGAACCGGGCTTTATTTCTTCCTTACATCACTCTTGGTTTTTATTTGTTATCTTTATTTTCTGTAGCCGGTCAACATGCAAGCCGAAATAAATAAATGTTCACATAGCACATAGAATGCTCAGGATGGTCTATTATTATGGGTACACCTGTCCTAGACGGACCCAACCCCTGTGTTGAGTCCCCTAAGTCAAATGCATGTGATGCAAACAAGCCCTCCTACTAGGGATCCGACATGACGCTGTGTTTTTCTAGGTTTAAATTCTGGAGTTTTGTTCTAGACTTGTTGTACCCAAGCAGAAAATTGGGGCAGAGGAGGGGGCGACGTACCGGGAGCACTAAAGTCTGCCCGGCCTTGTCGCTTGCCCAACCTCGCTCTATTTGGTATAATTTCTATAGAAAAAGCGGGCTACGCGAACGTATGCACCATTTTCAGAAGACTCAAAGAGGTGGCATAAGATAACAATTATATACAATTCAATAATATTAAAGCAGTGAAAAGATAGCATTTAGCACAGAGGTTCACAAAATACAGTAGTATGAACAATAAATAAAGTCAAGTAAAATCATAAAACAAGATCGAATTCTTGAACCCTGAACCAAAGATTCTGGGTTCTTGTTCCCCAGCAGAGTCGCCAGAGCTGTCACAACTTATTTTTCTACTACACCCCATAAAAGGTATAATAAAGGGAGTTTTTTCAATTAAAGGACAATCGAAACGGGATTCATTCTATTAAAAATTTAGAGTCGCCACTTGGGAAAATTAATGGTGTCCCAAGTCATCGGTTCAAATGCCGAGTCGAGGAAAAGGTTGACTCTATTTTACAGTCTGCGATCACAGAAATCCGGATAAGGAATTCTGTTAACCCGGGAGAAGGTGTTAGGCACTCCCGAGTTCCGTGGTTCTAGCACGATCGCTTTGATCATACTTGGCTGATTAAATGATTTAATTACTGATTTAGAACCTATGTGCATTTTTCGATGTTAATTAGAAAATTATCTTGAAACGGGTTACACGTATGTATACCCATTTGTTTGGCGCGTCAAAATCGTATCACGCGAACGTGTCCACAATTAGTAACACTTTATTATTATTAACAGAGTTTGGCCGAAGTTGCGCGAACGCATACTCCGATTTTGTTTTTAAAATCGTAATTATATTACGCGGATGTATACACAATCATAATTGTGTTTTAAATGGACCTAAAGGCTTTTCTATGAATATTAATCATTTTTATATCTATGTTATGGAATAAATACAAAGGCCATAAATTATTTGCATTGACACTGGTCACCTCAGTTAACTGAAGATCTTAATTATCTAAAAAAAGACACTAAGGGAGTTAG
Organism: Nicotiana glauca; assembly: GCA_026770625.1. Lineage (NCBI taxonomy): Eukaryota > Viridiplantae > Streptophyta > Magnoliopsida > Solanales > Solanaceae > Nicotiana > Nicotiana glauca. The sequence goes on from MU768213.1 coordinate 63,072, forward strand.
GATTTTACTTATTTTATGGAATTGTTAAACCAAATTTTGGCAACCGATGCCAGCAAAGTACAACCCACATGTGATTGTAAACAAAAACTCGGGATAGTCACAACCTACGTCTAGTTGCCCATTCCAATAGGATCAATGCGCGAAATAACCGGGCTCGAAGTGAAGCTCAGCTTGGCTGCCTGATTAAGGAGGTGACTGTAATTACAATTGGGCCAACATGACAGCCCAAAACACAATTCATCAGGTGCACTTGAAGCAAATTGCATTATTTAAGAAAAATATGGAATCGAGCAATCACTGATAATCTTTTAATTCAAATGCAAAACAGATTTTAAGGGTAACATGGAATTTAAGATAGACCTTAGTTGCAATAACCCTGAACCCTAGTTGCAATAACTTCTTACGCGCAAATTGTTTACTAATTACCAAAATTCCAAAACACCCACAACTTGAATTAAAATTTGACGCTACTATACACATTCAAAATAAGCAAGCCTCAAAATTTGCCCAATAAAACCGAACCTGAAGAATTTGTCCCAATATGAACATTTCAAATCCAAAGTCAAGCTCAAATCTCCATTCGAGAACCATATTAAAATTCACTGTTTAAATGAACAAAAACAATCCTTTATCGACATACATAAAAAGTCTAACCCAGCTTGAATCTAACCCTTAAAACGAAAATGAAATACATGCCAGAATAATAACACGACAGATTTTAACACAATATAGATTGATATATTTTTGCAGTTAATTTTACTCGGCTACAGATCTGTATTCAAAAATAGTAGATTCTAACAAACCTCAATTAAACAGAGCTTTGAGCATGACTATCACCTCTACATGAGCGTATATCATACAATTCTCCCTAAATCATTTTTTATGCAACATGCTCCATAATAATCATACCAAACAGAAGCTAAGCTAAATATGAACTAAAAAAAATTCCAGAATAACAACACATAGTAAAGAGATCTTTATTTCTTCATGATACATGAATCAACCCTTACATTTAGGATCAAGGTGTGTACCTGGGAGTGAAAAGTCAAAGGAAAAAGATGAAGAATCAGCAGTATTCAAATGAAGAATTCAACACCAGCAACACCAGCTCAAACCAGAAATGAATATGAAGTAGTATATAGCAAGTGTTAATTGAACAGTCCACAACAATTTTACCCAAACTTTAAACACCCAAATTCAATTCATTTTAGATAAAAAATCAGCCGTAATTTCAGAAATCAAAACTTTCAAAACTCTCAGAGAATGTTCAATGGAATAGTGATTATTTGAACGACTCAGCAGTCTACTGCTTTCCAGAAGTTGAAAGAATCAGGAACAAAAACACTCAAATTTAGTAAAATCACTGCAGGTTTTTGTATTTTTCTTTTGGATTTTCTTCTCTTAGGCCTCTTAGGTCTATTTTTTTTCTGCCTTGCAAAACAAGTTTGGGGTGCCTTTATAGGCAAAGGACTAGGGCAACTATCATTTTTTTTGTTTCAATTCTAGTCCCTTTCTGATTCCTATTTTGGCTACTTGATCCCTCATTTACTTACTTGTTACCCAAGCTAAAGTCTGAAATTCATTAAAAGACCCCTACCCAAACTCCCTAGAAGCTTCTAAATCTGTTATTAAAAGATTCCCTAACCGAGACTACCCAAATTACCCTTTAAACCCCCTGTTTATTACCCCTTAAAACCCACCGGGTCAACTGGCCAAGCCAATGGGTCTACAAACCCAAATTCAATCCCTACCCATACCCCTTTGGGGCTTTCGAATTTCAGAAGCCCAATTGAGCCCTAATCACTAACCAAAATTTGACAGGCTAACCAAAATTTCTACAAACAAACACTCCTAGAACTGTTCATTAAAAATAAATGAAACAAAAGGCAAAGTTAATGCTAATCAATCTAATTTCATAACAACAAATTAACTCAATTATGGACCTAATTTCACCAATAGGCGATTAAACGTATAATAAAACAAAACAGTAATTATGCCAATAACACTAAGGAACCAAACAAAACAAGATTGATGGATGAACTAAAGAAATCAAATGGCCAAGCGTTTCTCAAAGAAGAAGAAAAAGAAGAAAAGGAAAACAAGACCAGTGACAGAACAAACTCGAACTCCAACGGCCTAAACGAATTTCAACCAGCGTGAAGAAAAGTGTCGGGTGAGGATAAGAGAAACACATAAGAGGGGAGGAAAAACTTACCAGATCAGAGCTTGAAACCTATCATAGACTTATGACCAAACTTCACTTGTCATGCACAACTGACCCTTCAACCATTTGGCTTTCACTCGATGTGGGTCGATTCACACACGTTTAGTGCCAAGGAAAACTGGGTTGAGCGGAATCCAAAAGAATAAGATGAAGAAAAGTTCAACGCCAACTTCGATCTCTGATTTGGAGAGGGTGAATGGTTTGCACAAAAAAATAGGGGTGGATTTGGAATGGAAGTTTAGTGATGGTCATGTAGTCAAGTTTTGAGGGGGTTTGGAGGTGGCGCCGCCACCGGAGAAAGTGGGCGGCGCTAGCGTTTGGAGTTTCTGATCTAAAATTCCTGGAATTCTAGTTGGATTTGAGGTTTAAGAAGTGGAGATTTGGGAAGAGGGGATTGAGGGTAGTCTGTGGTGTGAAAACGGGCTTTACTAGCCACCAGCAGCCGCCGTAAGTGATTTTCGGTGGGCGGCGTGGGGCAGCGTTACACTGGTCTTCAAAAGGGTGTGTGTGAGAGATGGATTAGGGGGGGGGG
>MU768213.1:66622-81898 GCA_026770625.1 Nicotiana glauca
GGGTAGGGGGTTTCCGACACTTATATATCAATGAGATGCCCAGTTCCCAACCGTCTGATGAGAAGAAATCAACGGCCCAGATTAGAGATGAGTAAAACGGTATCGTTTCGATTGTAAGGGGACTGGACCGGGTTGGGGACGGGTTGGGGGCCGGGTTAACCGGATTTTGATGGGTATGTAATTGGGCTTGTGATTTTTAATACTAAAACAAAGGCCCAAAATTGACTTCTCAAATCCTATTTTTCTTTTTTTTTCTTTTCAAATTTAAATCCTTTTTTTTTTCAAAAAAACAAAATCCTAAATTAATTCTTAAAACTAAATTAACCTAAAAAATTGAATTAACTCCAACTAATAATTTCCGCAAGTAATTAAAACCTAATTTAAAGAAAAAAACTACCAAAATTCAATGATTAAAATTAAGAATGTAAAAATAACTATTTTTTTGTGATTTTTCCAATTCTTATAAAATAACTAATTTTCTACTTAATTCAAAAATACAAAGTTAAAAATCCTAAATGCAAATGAAATATATTTTTGTATTTTTCATTAATTAAATAAAACGTGCACAGACAAATGCGAATACTAATAGAAAATGCCACACAAATTCACAAAATTGTAAATAATGAATTTGTTTTGTTTTGAAATTATGGCAGTAATTCATATAGGGCAAAAATCACGTGCTCACAAAATGGTTCTTAACAACGAAGCCCTTGGGAATATACCACCGGGGGAGGAGGTAGATGACGAACAAGGGGATGAGGTTCATCTTGAACCTCAAGTATAAAGGAAAAGCCTCCAGCCTCATGACAATATCCGAAACCCTTCCCTACCTCCTCATAGGGCAGCACACATAGTGTTGCCCAACGAAGGCTATGCGAGTGAAATAGTCTCGCCCCGGATTAGGGTGGGCAACTTTCAAATAACCAATGTCATGCTTACACTGTTGGAATAGAGGGGTTTCTTCACCGGAGCTCCACACCAAAATGCCTATAAGCATCTCAAAGGTTTTGTTGACACGTGCTGGGGGAGCAAGCAGACTAATATCTCTGAGGACGCATAGAGGTTAAGTCTTTTCCCATTTCTCTAAGGGGGAAGGCTTTGGATTGGCTAAAGAGGTTACCCAACCATTCCATACACACTTGGGATGAGTTGGCCGAGAAGTTCATCGCAAAGTTCTTTTCTCCTGGACATATGGCAACGCTATGAGATGAGATCCTTTCTTTTAAACAAGAGCCAAATGAACCGTTACATGGGATTTGGGAGAGGTACCGAACAATGGTCAAAGAGTGCCCTAATAACGACATGACCGAGGCCATGATCCAACAAACCTTTTATAGAGGGATCAATACAACTAATTAGTGTATGGTGAATCAACTTGTCGAGGGTAATTTCATGTACACGCCATATTCCGAAGCTTATGAAATATTGGATGTGATGGAGGATACATCTTTGGCTTGGAAAAGTTGAGATAATGTTCCTCAAAGTGACCTAAATGTTACTCACCTACACAAGGAGCTACATGATAATGGACAAGCTATAGAGGGGTTGACAACCACAATGAATCAATTGGCCAAGTCACAACTTCAACAAGTTCAAGGGCCAAAACAAGTGAATGCCATGGAAGCAGTGAACATGATGGTCAACAAGAGAAGACAGCAAGGTCAACAAGTTCAAAACAATCCGGATCAATTTGAGCAAAGTTGTAGTGGGTGTAATCAAGATGATTCATATGATGATCAAATGAAGAGGTTCAATTTGCCAACAATTATCATGGTTAACAAAGCAACGCTTCGAATCAACAATAGTGGAGATCACAGGGAAACCAAGGAAATTGGGGCAATCAAGGTCAACAAGGAAATTTGAATCGACAACAACAACAACCAAGACAATTGGGGGAACAAAAACAATCAAAATTGGGTAATCAAGGAAATCAAGGTAATTGGGGTGGAAACAACAATAATAAAATTAGGGAGGCAATAACAGTCAAGGGGGTTGGAACAACAATAATTAAGGAAATCGAGGGTCGAGCTTTCAAAGGCCCCTGATGTATCAACAACCGAACGACCCGCCTCCATATCCGTCACAAGGTCCTAGTTCTTCCAAAAATAAGATGGGACGAATTGAAAACATATTCAAGCAAATTATGGAGAAAAATGCCGACTCCGATGCCTAATTAGCCTCCTACAATACTTCTATCCACAACTTGGAAGTCCAACTTGGTCAAATTTCTGAAGCTTTGAATACTCAACCTAAGGGGGCACTACCAAGTGATATGTTAGTAAACCCGAAGGGTGGGAACAATACGGGGCATGCTATGGTGATGACTACAAGAAGTGTAAAAGGTGGAGTTGCAAGTACCTCAAACTTAAGAAAGATTATGAATGATGATGTGGTGATGCAAGATGATGATGAGCCAAGCATTGATGTTCAAGTAAATGATGAAGTGAGGATAGACACTGATGAAAATGTGGAGGAGACACAAAATGATATGAACCCGTTTACGGAACATGTGATAGACATACCGGGTCTGATAGTGCGTAAAGCCAATGCTTGTTTGCCAAGGCCTCCTTCACCATATCTTAAAAGGCTTGTAAAGAAAAATAATGAGAATTGATTCAAGAAATTCATTGATATGATAAAAAGTTTATCCATAAATGTGCCATTGGTTGAAGCCTTAGAACAAATGAAGGGATATCCCAAGTTCATGTAACAAAGAAGAGATAAATGAACTATGAAACGATCAAAATGACACATAAAGTGAGTGCCATGGTGCACTCCATGGCTCCAAAGTTAGAAGACCTCGGAGCCTTTACAATCCTATGCGATATTAGTAGTGCCAAATTTGCCAAACCTTTGTGTGACTTGGGGGCAAGCATTAACTTGGTGCCATATTCTGTGTTCAAGACATTGGGGATTGGTAAACCAAGACCCACATCCATGAGGTTGCAAATGGTGGACCGGACAACGAATAGGCCATTGGGGATAATTGATGATGTGCTAGTTCGGCTCGACAAGTTCATACTTCACGTAGATTTTGTGATACTTGACTGTGAGGTTGACTATTAGGTGCCAATCATTTTGGGGAGGCCTTTCCTAGCTACAGGGAAGGCTGTAGTTGATGTGGAAGCCGGGGAGCTCACCTTCCGGGTGGTCAATGAAAAAGTTGTGTTCCATTTGTAAGTCAATAAGGCATCCTAATAGCAACAAAGTGTGTTCGTTTGTTTATATTGTGACCGAAGTAATTGTCGATGACACAATTACTGTGATTACGTTGAACACCCATTGGAAGCTGTGTTATTGAATCATGATAATGATGAAAAGGAAGGCTTGGTATAATATGTCAATGCTTTGCAAGGAATGTGATCATATACATATGAGCACTGAAAACTTTCCTTGGACCTTGAGAACTAGAAGACTCCACCAACAAAGCCCTCAATCGAGGAGCCTCCTACATTTGAGTCAAAGCCCTTGACTTCACACCTCATGTATGAGTTATTAGGCCCTTGTTCCACTTTACATGTTATTCTTTCCTCATGCTTAACTAACATGCATGTAGCTTCCACCCTTGCGGTGCTCCAAAGGAGGAAGAAGGTAATAGGTTGGAGATTGGCGAATATTCGGGGTATAAGCCCCGCCTTTTGCATGCACCAAATCATATTAGAAGAGGATGCCAAACCTTCCGTGGAACATCAAAGAAGGTTTAATGAGGCCATGCAAGAGGTAGTCAAGAAAGAGATCATCAAGTGGTTGGATGCTGGGGTTGTCTACCCCATTTCTGATAGTTCATGGACTTTACTGATGCAATGTGTCCCAAAGAAAGAGGGCATGGTTGTGATTACAAATGACAAAAATGAGTAGATCCCCAAAAGAACTATCAGTAGTTGGAGAGTATGCATGTATTATAGGAAGCTTAACAAAGTGATTCGGAAAGACCATTTTCCGCTTCTATTTCTTGATCAAATGTTGGATAGGCTAGTCGGACGTGCTTGTTTACAACAAATTTATGCAGAGAAAAATAAAACTGCAATCACAAAAAAACTATAAAGAAAAAAGGATTTAATTAATAAACATTGCATATTACAACTCTGTTTATCCCTTGATTCTTCCCTCCGATTTATTCTTCATGATTTGAGGGCCTAAGCGGCGTATTTCTCGAGTGTAAGCCTTTAGGCAAGACATATTTGACATGTCTTTGATCTCTTAATGAATATTCCAAGAGTTTCATGGAATTTTAGATATCTCATATTTGATCTCTTTGTGCATATTCCGAGAGTTTATGGAATTTATGAGATCCTCTTTAAAGAATATATATAACCTTATTTATAGGCATGAATTAGGGTTTGGGTGGAGTAGCCACCAAGTAACCCTAATAGACTCATAATATTTCAAGAGTTGTCTTGAATTTAGGATTTCTCTTGATCTATTAAAATTTCAGTGTCTACAAATTCCCCCAACTTCAAGGTTTGTTGAGGCGTAGGCTTGCTGAAAATTGAAAAGAAGACTTGAAGTACTCAACCATCACAATATATAATCTTTCAACTTGAAGTGTTTGATTTGTAGGAGGAAGAGATGAAGGGCAGAATTGGTCCCACTGGGCGTGCCAATTTGTTTGCAACTAATTTTTAACATATGAAAAATAAACTGCATTCATAAAATAAGAGAAAAATATTTTTACTAATCGATTGTGGGTACAATTCTGCTTCTCCCTTGATTCTTATCTCCTAATTATCTCCGTGATTCGAGCGCCGAAGCAGCATATTTCTCGAATGTAAGATGAACCAAACGTCTTGGAGATGTATTTGATCTCCAACTTCTTGAATTATTTGATTTTCAAGAAGTATACGGCCATATTTTGATCTCTTTGTGAATATCCCAAGGTTTTATGGGATTTTGAGACACCTCTTCAAGGAAATATGTATCCCTTTATATAGGTGTGAGTTAGGGTTTAGGATATAGTAACCTCTAAGAAATCCTAATAGACTCCTAAGATTTCAAGAGTCTTGTAGTATCTTTAATTTAGGATTTGGCTTGATCCATTAAAATTTCGATGTCTACACCTATCATTGTTGCATGTCTCAAAGAAGTGTGCCAGATGTTTCTTTTGTGTTCCTTTTCCATCAAATTGTTGAAATTTTGGAGGTTGATAGCCTAGCAGACATCTTCAACATATCAATCCTTGAAGTGTACGACTTTGCGTAGGTAAAGGAGGACTTGGAAGTGACTTCATATTTATTTTTTATAGTCCCATCAATGAACTCCTTTAGTTGATTGATGGAATCATCCCTTCCGTATAGACTAGAATTTCCTTAGTGGATGCAACTTGTCATGGGGGAGGATCAATCTTTTGAACTTCTAGGAGTTTTCTAAGTGCATGAGTGGATTATTCTTCCATCAAGATTCCCACCCTGTCTGTTAGCTTGTCAATTCTAGAATCTTGATTTTGCATACATTTGGTCAAGCTAGCGATTGCTTCTGTCAAGTTTGCCAATTGCTCCTCCATAGATGAAGTCTTTGTCACCATGACTAGCATGATTGTTGTGGACGATAGAGAGTAGCATGGATTCCCATATAGATTGATCCTTGATTGGCTCATGCAATGTGGTGCAGGTGGGGAGGATCCATCACTTGAAGCATCATCATCTTCCTTCATAGAAGAGTGCTTGGATCCGGAGAGGTCAAGCAGAGTAAGAGTTTTCTTGATCTTTTCAGCAATATCGCTTCCTCTTTCAGGTGCGTTTGTGGAAGATCATGATCCTTTTCAGGATGTAGATCCCAAAATAGGGGTAGATGCGGATGGCAATTGGGGTGCTTGATGTCCTAGCGAGCTTGCGTTGCTCATCTTGACTGGTCCAAAGATTCCAAAGGTAACTTTGAGTATGTTTTCCATATCGGTGTAGAACCTAGAATTAGCAGCCTTGGTGGAAGTTAAACTGGAGTTGATTTTCTTTGAATCCATTTCGATATTCTTGAACTTTGGTGATTGAAAAGTTGAGATGAGAGGTAGAGATTGTCTCACAAGGTGTGCCAGAATTTGTAGACAATACATTACGTCGAGAAAATAAAATCAAGATAAAAAAATATTGCAACAATCATAGTATTTTATTTCAAATATTTGAGTGTTACAATCTCTATGAATCCTCTGATTCTTTTTTCAACAGTAAATAAATTCAAGGGACTTTGAGCTTGATCTTGAATTATGACGACCCGACCCGTCGTCTCATAAGTTACCGCTCTATTTTCCCTATTTTGCTTCTTTATGCTTGTTTGATCTATATTATATGTTACATGGTTGAGTGGTTCATATTCGGAGAGGTTTTGGTAAGGAATGAGATACTTAGTCTCTTTTGAGTAAGCTTAAGTTGGAAAAGTCAATCGGATGTTGAATTATGTGAAAAATGGCTCAGATGTGAATTCTGACGATTCAGATAACTTTAGGGGATGATTTGGGACTTATGAGTGTGATCGGAACGTATTTTGGAGGTCCATAGTAGATTTAGGCTTGAATTGGCAATGGTGGAATTTAGGCATTTTCCGGTTGATAGGTGAGATTTTGACATAGGGGTCGGAATGGAATTTCGAGAGTTTCAGTAGGTCTATTGTGTTATTTGGGACGTGTGTACGAAATTTCCGGTCATTTCAGGAGCTGAAGCCATTTTTGTTTCTTTTATAACCGCACCTGCAGTTGTGAGGCCGCAAGTGCGATGCCCGCAGAAGTGGAAGGCAGCCGCATATGCGGCCAAGTAGAAGACAAGCTAGAACCGTAGAAACAGTTGAGGAAGCACACATGCGATAGCGCAGGTGTGAGATTTTAACCACAGATGCAGAAGTGAGGCCTTAAGTGAAAATCGCAGGTGCGGTGGTCAAGACCACAGAAGCGGGACCGCAGGTGTAAAAAGCCTGGGCTAGAAGCTATAAATGAATTCCTTCAAGAATTTTGATTTGTTCTTCACCATTTTCATATGGTTTAAGCCTGAGGTAGCTATTTGAAGGGAGATTTCAAGGGGATTTCATAGAGGTAAGTTTTTTTGCCTGTGTCCTCGATACTGTATGACTACGGTCAGTGATGTATATTCCGGGATCGATCTTTCCTAGGCCGGATGGCCATATACAGTACCGAGTGGTTGAGCACCTGTGAGTGGAGGTTGTGGGAATATTGATCATGCTAACTGCGTATTGGTATATATATGAAATCTCTGAGTATTGAACTCTATACTGATCAGTTGTTTCAATTACAATTAGGTTTCATTTGAACTGTAAGCATGTCTACATTTCTGTTCCGTTTACTATTAAATTTTCTGTTGAGGTTTGGTCCGTCATTACCTGTCAGTCCATACGTTGGACATGTTATTTACTGAGTTGGTGTACTCACGTTATCCCCCGCGCCTTTGTGTGTAGATCCAGGTATCTCGAGGTACTGTACGGCTGATGAGTATATTGTGCGGACGTTCACTTGGAGATTGCGAGGTTGCTGCTTGGTGACCGCAGTTCCGCCTTCTCCTTGCGTATCTTCCTCTAGTTTTACTTATGGGTTCTATTCAGATTATTCTAGACTTGTATTTCAGACAGTTGTGTTAGTTTTTCTCATGACTAGTGACACCCAAGGTCGGGGATTGTGTTTCATTCCACTGTTTTGACATTTCTGTTATTATTATTAATATTATTATTAGATCTATATTAAAAATTGATGTTTTTAAGTAAATAATTGGTTAAAATGGGAAAAAGAAGTAAGTGGCTTGGTCTAGTTCCATGATAGGCGCCATCACGACCGGGTGAGATTTTGGGTCATGACATGCTAGTTCCACGATAGGTGCCATCACAACCGGGTGAGATTTTGGGTCATGACATGTTGGTATCAGAGCCTAGGTTACCTAGGTCTCACGAGTCATTAGCAGGTTTAGTAGAGTCTCACGGATTGGTACATGGACGTCTATATTTATCCTCGGTAGGCTACAGAACCTTTAGGAAAATATCATGTTCTTGAAATTCTTCTCGTGCAAATCTGTTGATCCGAGTACTAAACTTCAGTTGTTCTATTCTCTCACAGGTGGTGAGGACACGTGCTACCGGCCAGGATGGACGACCACCATTACCACCAGTTGTGGATGCTCCAGCCATACCAGCTCAGGCACCACCTGTGCCCATTGTGATTCCGGGTCTTCAGGAGGCCCTAGCTCAGATTCTATCAGTATGCACTGGCCTAGCTCAGGCAGTCTTAGTTACTACAGCCGCAGCTACTTTTCAAGCCGAGGGAGGCACTTAGACTTCCGCTACTCGCACACCCGAGCAGGTTGTGCAGGGACTGCAGACATCGGGGGCACATCCAGCCCAGTCGATTCTCAGGACTATATAGCTCTTGCTATGCCAGAAGATAAGCAACGTCGATTGGAGAGGTTTGGTAGACTTTAGCCTCCAACTTTTAGTGGAGCAGAGGGAGAGGATGCCCAGGGTTTCTTAGACAAGTGTCAGAGGATTCTTCATACAACGGGTATTCTGGAGACCAATGGGTTCACTTTCAATATTTTTCAATTTTCTGGATCTGCCTTTGCTTGGTAGGAGACTTGTGAGAGGTGTAGGCCTGTTGGTGCAACACCCTTTACTTGGAATCAGTTCTCCATTCTCTTTTTGGAGAAGTATGTGCGATAGTCTCGTAGAGAGGAGCTGCGCAGGTAGTTCGAGTGGTTGTGTCAGGGAGAGATGGCTGTGTGGCAGTATGAGATAAGGTTCTCCGAGTTAGCACATAATGTTATTTGGTTGGTTCCTACGTAGAGAGCGGATTAGGAGGTTTGTTGATAGTCTCACGTATCAACTTCATTTTCTCATGACTAGGGAAAGGGTGTTTGGTGCTACTTTTAAGGAGGTTGTTGACATCACTCGCAAGATTGAGTCAGTTCATCCCCAAAAGCGAGATGAGAGGGAGGCCAAGAGGCCTCGGGGATCTGGTAGTTATGGTGGTGCTCTTTCGAGAGGTGAGTTTCAGCACGGCAGAGGCCGTCCATTCAGACATGCTCAGTCAGCTCACCCAGGTTATCATGGGGCTTCAACGGGTCATGGCTCTCACAGTTCACAGCAGGGCCATTCATCACTCAATGCCCTTCAAACCCAGAGTTCATCCCGTGCTCCGTCAGGTCAGGACTCTTTTATGCGAGGTGGATCTGGTAGTCATTCCGATGCTAGGGGTTCCCTTTAGTTCCTGTATCTAGCAACTGGGAGTTACTATGAGTGTGGAGAGTTGGGTTATATATGGTGGAAGTGTCATCGTTGTCTTGGTGGTTCATCTCAATAGAGGAGCGGGCCATCGACTTCAGCGCCATTTACTTTACAACCACCCACCCACCTGGCTAGCGGTGGAGGTTAGTTAGCTAGGGGTCTTCCCAGAGGGGGAGGTCGATCAGGTGGTGGTCAGGCCCATTTCTATGCACTTCCAGCTAGACCCGATGCTATTACTTCAGATGTTGTGATCATAGGTGTTGTCTCAGTCTACTGCAGAGATGCCTCTATATTATTTGATCCCAGTTCCACTTATTCTTATGTGTCATCATACTTTGCTAATTATTTGGATATGCCCCGTGAGTCTCTTGTTTCATCTGTTCGTGTATTTACTTTTGTGGGAGATACTGTTGTCATAGACTGTATGTACCGGTCATGTGTGGTGACTATTGGGGGTCTGGAGACCCGAGTGGATCTTTTGTTGTTATGTATGGTAGACTTTGATGATATATTGGTCATCGATTGTCTATCTCTGTGCCGTGCTATTTTGGACTGTCATGCTAAGACAGTGACCTTGGGCATGCCAGGCGTGGCACGAATTGAGTGGCGAGGTTCGACCGATTATGTTCCCAGTAGGGTGATTTCATTCTTGAAGGCCCAGCGTATAGTTGGGAAAGGTTGTCTTTCATACTTAGCCTTTGTGAGGGATGTCGATGCAAAGACTTCAAATATTGATTCTGTTAGAGTTATGAGGGCTTTTCCTGATGTGTTTCCTGCAGAACTGCCAGGCATGCCACCGGACATGGATATTAATTTTGGTATTGATCTGGTCTTGGGCACTCAGCCTATTTCTATTCCACCATATCATATGGCACCAACGGAGTTGAATGAGTTAAAGAAGCAGCTTCAGGAACTCCTTGATAAGAGGTTTATTCGGCCTAGTGTGTCACTATAGGGTGTGCCTATTCTATTTGTGAAGATGAAGGAAAGCACGATGAAGATGTGCATTGATTATAGGAATTTGAATAAAGTAACAATCAAGAACAAGTATCGCTTGCCTCGTATCGATGATTTATTTGACCAGCTTCAGGGAGCGAGAGTGTTCTCTAAGATTGATCTTTGTTCAGGTTATCAACATTTGAAGATCAGGGACTCGAATATTCTTAAGAGGACTTCCAGGACCCGATATGGTCATTATGAGTTTTTAGTGATGTCTTTTGGGCTGACTAATGCCCCAGCAGTGTTCATGCATTTGATGAACAATGTGTTTCAGCCTTATCTCGACTCATTTGTCATAGTGTTCAATGATGATATTCTAGTGTAGTCGCGTAGTCAGGAGGAGCACGCAAAGCATTTGAGAGTTATGTTGCAGAGATTGAGGGAGAAGAAGCTTTATGCAAAGTTCTCCAAGTATAAGTTTTTGCTTAGTTTAGTGGCATTGTTGGGGAATGTGGTATCCAGCGAGGGTATTCAAGTTGATCCAAAGAAGATAGAGGCGATTCAAAGTTGGCCAAAACCATCCTTAGCCACAGAGATCCACAGCTTTCCTGGTTTGGCAGGTTATTACCGCCGGTTTATTTAGGGATTTTCATCTATCGCATTGCCCTTGACCAAGTTGACTCAAAAGGTGCTCCATTCATGTGGTCAGACGAGTGTGAGAAGAGCTTTTAGAAGCTTAAGACTGCCTTGACCACAACTGTAGTGTTAGTTTTTCCATCAGCTTTAGGTTCATATACCATGTATTGTGATGCTTCTCGAGTTGGTATTGGGTGTGTTTCGATACAGGAGGGTAGAGTTATTGCTTATGCTTCTTATCAGTTGAAGTCCCATAAGAAGAACTATCATGTTCAGGATTTGGAGCTGGCTGCCATTTGTCACGCGTTGAAGATTTTGAGGCATTATTTTTATGGTGTGTCTTGTGAGGTGTTTACTGATCATCGTAACCTCCAACATTTGTTCAAGCAGAAGGATCTCAATTTGAGGCAGCGGGGACGGTTGGAGTTGCTAAAGGATTATGATATTACTATTTTGTACCATCCGGGAAAGGCCGATGCTTTAAGTTGGAAGGCAGTAAGTATGGGAAATTTGGCATATATTCCTATTGGGGAGAGATCTCTTGCAGTTGATGTTCAGGCCTTGGCCAATCGGTTTGTGAGGTTGGATATTTCACAGCCTAGTCGGGTATTGGCTTGTATGATTTCTCGGTCTTCCTTATTTGATTGCATCAGAGAGCACCAAATATGATGATCCTCATTTTCTTGCCCTTAAAGATACAGTTCAGCATGATGATGTTTGAGATGTGACCATTGGTGATGATGGGGTGTTGAGGATGTAGGGCCGGATATGTGTGCTCAATGTAGATGGGCTTCGGTAGTTGATTCTGGAGGAGACCCACAGCTTGCGGTATTCCATTCATCTGGGTGCCGCGAAGATGTATCAGGATCTAAGATAGCATTATTGGTGAAGGAGAATGAAGAAGGACATTGTTGGATTTGTATCTCGGTATCTCAATTGTTAGCAGGTGAAATATGAGTATCAGAGACCTGGTGTCTTGCTTCAGTGGATAGATATTCTAAAGTGGAAGTGGAAGCATATCACCATGGACTTTGTAGTTAGACTCCCACGGACTTTGAAGAAGTTCGATGCTATTTGGGTGATTATGGATCGGATAAGCAAGTCCGTGCACTTCATTCCGGTGTGTACTACCTATTCTTTAGAGCGGTTGGCAGAGATATATATCCGGGAGATTGTTTGATTGCATGGTGTCCCAGTTTTCATCATTTCGGATAGAGGTACTCAGTTTACTTCATAGTTTTGGAGGTCGGTACAACGTGAGTTGGGTACTCAGGTTGAGTTGAGCACAACTTTTCACCCTCATACGGACATGCAGTCCGAGTGCACTATTCAAATATTGGAGGACATGTTGCGCGCTTGTGTCATTGATTTTGGAGGGTCATGGGATCAGTTTCTACCGCTCACAGAGTTTGCTTATAACAATAATTATCAACCGAGTATTCATATGGCTCCATATGAGGCTTTGTATGGGAGGCGGTGTAGATCTCTAGTTGGATGATTTGAGCTGTGTGAGGCCAGGCTATTGGGTAAAGATTTGGTGCAAGATGCTTTAGACAAGGTGAAGGTGATTCAGGAGAGACTTCGTACAACACAGTCGAGACAAAAGAGTTATGCTGATAGGAAGGTTTGTGATGTGTCTTACATGGTTAACGAGAAGGTTCTATTGAAGATTTCACCCATGAAGGGTGTTATGAGATTTGTAAAGAAAGGGATGTTGAGTCCTCGCTTCATTGGGCCTTTTGAGGTACTCCGGAGGATTGGGGAGGTGTCTTATAAACTTGCTTTGCCACCTAGCTTATCGAGTGTGCATCCGGTATTTCATGTTTCAATGCTATGGAAGTATATTGGGGATCCGTCTCATGTTCTGGATTTCAGCATGGTTAAGTTAGATGGTGATTTGACTTATGATGTGGACCCAGTGGCTATTTTGGAGCGTCAGGTTCAAAAGTTGAGATCAAAGGATATAGTTTCAATGAAAGTGCAGTAGAGAGGTCGGCTCATTAAGAAGGCTACTAGGGAGATCGAGTTGGAGATGCAGAGCAGATATCCCACCTATTTGAGGCTTCAAGTATGTGTTTTGACTCATTCGAGGATGAACGTTTTTTTAAGAGGGGAAGGATGTGACAACCCGACCTATCATCTCACGAGTTACCGCTCTATTTACCCTATTTCTACTTCTTTATGCTTATTTCATCTGTATTATATGTTACCGAGTTCAGTGGTTTGTATTCGGAGAGGTTTTGGTAAGGAATGAGACACTTAGTCTCTTTTGTGTAAGCTTAAGTTAGAAAAGTCAACCAGATGTTGACTTATGTAAAAAAGGGCTCAGATGTGAATTCTGATGATTCGGATAGCTTCGAGGGATGATTTGGGACTTAGGAGTATGACTCGAACGTGTTTTGGAGATCCGTAGTAGATTTAGGCTTGAATTGGCAAAGGTGGAATTTTGGCATTTTTCGGTTGATATGTGAGATTTTGATATAGGGATCAAACTGGAATTCCGGGAGTTGCAGTAGGTCCGTTATGTAATTTGGGATGTGTGTACAAATTTTCAAGTCATTCAGATGTGGTTTGATAAACTTTTTGATCAAAAGCAGAATTTGAAAGTTTTTAGAGTTCTTAAGCTTGAATCCGATGTGATTTGGTTGCTTCGATCTTATTTGAGGTATTTTGAAGGTTGGTGTAAGTTTGGATAGTATTATATGACTTCTTGGTGCTTTTGGTTGAGGTCCCGAGGGCCTTGGGGAGATTTCGGATGGTTGACGGAAGGTTTGGAGTTGAGTTTGGGAAGCTGAAGCCATTTTTGTTGCTATCATAACCGCATTTGCAGTTGGAAGGCCGCAGGTGCGATGCCCGCAGAAGCAGAAGGCAGCAGCAGATGCGGCCAAGTATAAGACAAGCTAGAACCACATAAGCGGCCGAGGAAGCGCATCTGCGATAGCGCAAGTGCGAGATTTTAACCGCAGATTCGGAAGTGAGGACTTAAGTGAAAGCCGCAGGTGCGGTGGTCAAGACCGCAGAAGCGGGACCGCAGGAGCGGGATTTGGGCAGCAGGTGCGAACAGCCTGGGCTAGAACGTATAAAAGAATTCCTTCGCGAATTTTGAGTCGTTCTTCACCATTTTCATCCAGGTTTGAGCTTGAGTGAGATATTTGAAGAGGTATTTCAAGGGGATTTCATAGAGGTAAGGTTTTTGGACCCTAAACTCGTTTCTAAGATGTTATTTCATTGATTTGATTGGAAAATTAAGAAATATTAAGGGTTAAAATTGAGAAAACTAGGGCTTGAGATTGGAGACCTTTGAGCAAGGATTTGAGGGATCATTTGTGGTCGAATTTTGATACTTTTGATATGTATGAACTCGTGGGGAAATAAGGAGTCTATTGATGTCAATTTTACCAAATTCTGAGATGTGGGCTCGGGGGTCGGGTTTTGTTAAATTCGGGATTTGCGTTGTATTTTGATTTCTTTTGAGCGGGCTTTGTTCCCTTAGTTTGATGGTTATGTAATGATTTTATTTAGATTCGAGGCAATTGGATGCCGATTCGAGTGGAAAAGGCATTGCGGGCTAGAGTTTTTCCTTGGCTTGAGGTAAGTAACTCTTTCAACTTGGTACTGCGGGTTCGAAACCCCGAACGATGCGTTCTATGATTGTTATGAAGGCGACGCTATGCCAAGTGATAGGCGTATGAGCATACACCATGAGAAATGTGGCCTGGATCATTCTAGAGCGCCTCTTAGTGGTTATTTATTATCGATATATGTGTTGTGATTATGTGACCTAGCTGTTGAGCTATAGATCGTTTTAATTATTAGGTTAAGGCTTCACGCCGACACTGTTGATACCCGAGAGGTCGTTTCCTGCTGTCATGTCATTAGATTCATGTATTTTCTATACTCAGTCATGTTCATGCATATTATATCATGCCTCAGTCTTGATTATTATTTTTTGACATATCATATTATTATTCGGGCTTGCATTATGACATCTTAGCCCATGTGTATGAGACTGGAGAGTATTGACTGAGTAAGGCCGAGAGCTGAGTGTTGATTGACAATATGGTATCGGGCTGCACGCCACATCAATGATATTGATCATGCCTTCGTTGGCATTGATATAATGCTTGGGCTTAGAGAAGCCCCTCTGGAGTCTTTACACCCCAGTGAGTGCAGTAGATGGTTATACTGAGGGATGGGTATCCCTGGACATGGATGTGTCCGAAGTAGTATACCGGGAGATGGATCTTCTTCGTGAAGCTGGATTGGCCTATGTCCTCGGTACTGGATGATTACGGTCAATGATGTATATTTCGGAATGGATCTTTCTTGGGCCGGATGGCCATATACAGTACCGAGTGGTTGAGCACCTGTGAGTGGAGGTTGTGGGAACATTGATCATACTAGTTGTGCATTGGTACATGTAAACGCGTGATTTTTGACCCTCCCCGAGAATTTTCACATTTTTAGCATAAATATTTAATTTAGGCCTAATAT